>PVKA01024602.1:0-34027 GCA_004027165.1 Ctenomys sociabilis | reverse complement strand
GAAAAAATGCTCCACATCACTAATCATTAGTGAAATGCAAATAAAAACACCCCTAGATACCATCTCACTCCAGAAAGAATGGCTATCATGAGGAAATCAACCAACAACACATGTTGGAGAGGGTGTGGGGAAAAGGGAACACTTCTCCACTGCTGGTGGGAATGTAGACTGGTACAACCATTGTGGAGGTCAGTGTGGAAACTCCTCAAAAGGGTAGGACAGGAAATCCCATTCAAGCTGACTATCCCCCTACAGGGAATTTTCCCAGAGGAAATGAAAACATTATATCATAGTGATATATGTGTACCCATGTTTATAACAGCATAATTTGTGATAGCAAAATCTTGGAAACAACCAAGATGTCTGTCATATGAGGAATGGTTGATAAAGATGTGGTATTTCTATATAATGGAGTATTACTCAGCTATAAAGAATGATAAACTTGAAGCATTTATATTGAAGTGGATGCCACTTGAACATATACTCATAAGTGAAATAAACCAGACCCACATATGCCCATGTCGTATAGTCTACCTAATATAAGAAGTGAAAAGAAGAAATACAAATAGAATTGTACAGCAACAACTAAAAACAATTGAGTCAGATAGGGCAAAGTGAACAGCATATGCTGCAGGATACTAATCAGGTTTTCTTCTGAATGGTTAACAACCTACGTTCACAGATCAAAATTGATGAAATAGAAGAATCACAAGGCCAGCCAACATTTTGGCCCTAGCCTTACAAGGTCAGCGAAGACTCAGGATATAGGTGAACCTGTACTGTAGCATCATGAGTCACATGGACTCAGGCTCTCACAGAGAGCAAACTGGTCAAGCATTGGCCGTGACTCATCCACAGGATGGCACAGACAGAGGATCTACAGAATAATGTACAGGATTACCAGATATACCCTGAGGGGACTTCACTGACCTCATCAGAAACAAAAACTGCATGTTTTGGTATATAGGTCTTGCTGTATCTCGGTCTTAACCATGCAGCAGAAAAGTATAAAAATGAACTATACAACACGGGGCCATAATAAAATGTTTAGCTGTAAATGGATACAGCCAACAACTTCTTCAGATAAGTCACTATTATTGTGGAATGCTGGACTGTGTTGGATTGTGTTGCCGAGTTCAGGCACCTAAATTGGTTTAATGACAATGAAGTGCCCATCTTTGATAGGTCTAGACAAAAGAAGGTGTATAGAAAGGAAGAATCATGATGTGTGTGTATAAACAGTAAAGTTAGGATAAATATGCCATGCTTATGCCTAATTCTATGAGAAGCAAGATTTGCACTAATAGTGGTTGGACAAGATACTATGTCAGCTTCTAGTACTATGGAAAACCACTTGGAAAATAACAAGGTAGAAAGTATTAATTATTGAATCTGTGATATAATTCAGGTATAAAATATAAGTAAACAGCTACACTCTCTTAATTTACTGATTAGAGACATCTGCTATAATAATGTCTGTAAGTATAATATCATGTATGCCCCCTTGTACGATACCAAAACATTATGAAAACAGTTTGCAATGTATTAATTTATTGAATCTGTCCTGTTAAAGTGTCTTGAAACTGTCTCATTGATATTTGTACTTCAATAAAATAAGAAAATAATAATAATTGTAATGAAATCTATTTTAACATAAAATTATGCACAGCAACTATTACTTTTTTGTATGTTAAAAATCTGGTTTACTTACCATTTGGGGTGTTTTTGTGTTCTTTTGTAGCTATTATTTCTAAGAACTAAAATTTTCTTGGATTGAATTGTTTCTCTATCCCATTTTATCCCCTGGTAAATTATATTGTATGTTGGGTTTCTGTTACTCACATCAATTTAAAATTTTGTATAAAGCAAGAGTGGTTTGTTATATCCCTCATGCATTTCTAATCAGATATTACTTAATAATGCTTTGTTCTGAATACGATTATAAAATTGCTAACATAGTTCTCTCACGAATTTCACAAACTGTCCTTGGATATTATAGTTTCAGGCTCTGGACCAAGAAAAGAACACAAAGCAAAATTAAATATTCTCTGCCAGTCAGACTGCACAGGCCTATAACTCAGCACTGGGGACGTTGAGGCTGAATGACCTCTGCCAGTTCAAGGCCAGCCTGTGATATATACTGAGTTCGAGCCCAGCCTGAATTGCACTGTGAGAACCTGTCTCAGTGGGGCTGTTACTTGCTGTACTGGTTTATAATTTCTCATAATTCAGCTGTAGAAACTTATTACATGGGATCTTGGCTACTCCCACTGTCAGCTAAACCCAGGACCTCAATCAGTCAATCACTCAATCAAGCAATCAATCAATATTTTTTCATACAAATAACTTTTGTCTTCTGCAAATAAATGTAGTTACATTTATTGCTTTTCACTCTTCATGCCTTTCATTTCTTTCTTTCCAATTATTATTTCTTTTTTCTCCTTTGAATGATTACATCTTTTTTTTTATAGCAGGAATCAAACTCAGGATCTTGTGCTTGCCAAGAAGGCTCTGAGGCCACTGAGCTATCTCATCACACTTACTTGTTATTTCTTAACTAAATTGATATCAAGATAAGTAGAAGTAGTGAACACACACTTTCTTGCCTTGCTTCTACTTTCAGAAGACAAGAAAAAAGTCATCATTTACAGCGAAGTTATCTATAACTTGTCCTAAATCAAGTCAAGGATCTTTAGAAACTTTTATCTGAGGTTATGAATGTTTCTTGTAATGTATTTGTAAGGTTCCAGTGTCAGAAATCCTAAGATAAATTGGAAACATTTTTACTCTGCTTTCTCAAATATTTGATGCAAAATTGGTGGTGTTTCCTGTTATATCTTTGATAAAATTTACTAACCTTTCTGGATCATGTCCTTTTTTCCATATTAGGGAAGAAGCTAAATAACAAAGGATGTTATTATCTATTACTATTTGCTTTCACTCTTTGCTATTGATTTCATATCAATTAAAATGGAGATATTTCAATGCTCATGTTCTTCTTGTCCATTTCAGTGAATTGTGTTAGTCCCATAATTTTTCATATATTCAATATAGTTAAACATATTGCCCTAATGGTTTTCATTATATTTCAGTCTTTTTATTATTGACAGCTCTCCAATGAGTTGTATTGAGTAGGTAGTTACAGTAGGATTTTTGAGCTTACTCATTCACAGCCACCAAATGTATTGCAGGGTGGTTCTTTGCAAAGCTTATGGAAACTCAAAGGAAACCACACGAGTTAGGTGTCTTTTCTCCCTTCTCAGGAATTCACTTGAGTTCTGCTCAATGCCAGTCACCCTGGAACAATGAAGGACACTATCAAAGAAACAACTAATGGGGATTCATGTGGGTACCTATGCTTTAATTCAGATGCCTGCTGTAGTAGATTGACAACATGTAACCAGCTGAACAGAATCAGCATGGTGCATGGCTTTGGAGGTCCACATGAGACCTGGTTGTCCTGGAGAATAGCTAGGGTTCTATTGGGGAAGCTTTATCCTCACTTTGAGTTTTGCTTCTCAGTTCAAGAAGGGAAGATGGTGCATGCTTCATCCTGCTGGAGAAACTTCTTACATTAGCTTTTCTGAAGGGACCCTGGCTTCTCTGTCAGCCAAACTCAGGACCACACTCTCAGGAATATAGCTGTGACACCACCAAATAATCTGCAATAATTCCTCAACTCCAATAGAGGCTGGGACATAACTCTTGCTGCTCAAGCTGCCCACCAGTCCAGCATGTACATGCTTTTCAGAGAGCACTAGTCATTACTTTGAGCGTTGCTTCCCGTTTCCAGTTCAGATCCATCAACCTGCTGCTACAGTGCCATCATCCAGCTGACACAGATTTTCTAGTTTCCACCACTGAGTTTTCGTCCTTCCAAGAGCAGATCTGTGAAACAGGTAAACAATATCTCTGCCAGAGATACTGTCATGATTTCTAGGACTCCAGTAGGTTTCATGGGGGCATGGTTATTGGACGTAGGTATTCGGTTGGACTCATGGAGAATATGCTGTGTGATTAAGGACCACTGCTGGATTCCTTTGATCTTTAGTGTGTGGACAGATTTCCTTCCCTCTTCCTAAATAATTCTTTTGGTGGCTATTACTAAAAACTCTTATAATTACCCTGTATTGTATTGTTTCCCTTGTAAGCCTCAGACTACAACACTTGCATTCCATCTTCAAATTCAATTTCTGCATCAAGAAAAGACCTCATAAACTAGAAATTTTTCTTGAAGGGAAATTGACTTTGAAACAGATGGAAGTGAGATGGAGGAGCAGTGAGTGGCTCTATGGCAAATATGGCACCTGCCTGTGTGCTTCCTTAGGGCTTGTTCACACTGAGCCTTGGACTCCCCTCTCATGTACATGCTGGAATGGTGGGCAGCTTGAGAAGCAAGATTTATGTTCTAGCCTGTATTGGAGTTGAGGAATTATTGCAGATGATTTGGTGATGTCACAGCCAGAGGATCATTCTCCTAGGAAGTTGATGGCTAATAATATCTTGCTTAGTCTGCCATCCACTGGCCTAGAGCCAAGATTTTCAATCTAGTCCTCAAACTTGTGGCTAAAATGTTGGCAAACTGTGATTCTAGGTAGACACACTTGAGGATTTCCCAACTGAGACAAGCTCCTAAACAAGTCAAAGTTACATTTTTCTGAAGTAAGGATCTATGGTAGTCATGGGAAAAGGGGAAAGCTTTGCAGTGGCTTGGTACTCAAATCTATCAGCCCTAAGGTGCCAGGAAGGAAAGCAAATGTGTCTTAGCATTATGTAGTTCATTCGCTTCCCTGTAGCTGACTGTGTGAGCTTCTAGGACACAGGCATTCAGGGGAGCATGGATTTACATGGAGTGTAAAGGAGATGAGCAGCCTCTCCTTAACAAACATCAGAAAGGTCCTTCCCCCTCATGGAATAAATCAATCTTTGGAGGAGGTCCGAAACTCTGCTCCAGAAAAGGTAGAATCTGTAGCTTGTCAAGCTGTGCTGGGGTCTTGGGAAAACATCAGGCTCATTTACCTAAGAGGCAGCAGGTGCTCATTTCTCAGGATCAGTTCATCTCCCTTCTCTCTCTGCAGCTAATCACAATTTCTCAGCCACTTCATTATGAGGGACTTGAGCTCACTGCAGCACATCTTGGATTGTGGGGTGGGAGAGCAGGAGGAATCCTTCAATAGGAAGATTACTGTTTTTCAAAACTGGGCATGGATAAGGCCACCCATCCAAGGGAGGACTCTACTTTGATGGGTCTCACTAAGGGTAGCAGGTCTTCTACACATTAGGATTCTTACTTCTTAACAGACTGAAACATAAGGAAAGGCATCAGTCCTGCTACAGGCGAAGTTTTCTATCTTTCACTGAACCAACAACAGGAAAAGGACCTATGCCCTCATCAGCAACCAGCACATTGGGGATAATGTGGATTGACTTGCTACGATAGGCTAACTCTTGGCTTATGAGTGAAGCTTCCATGTCAACGGCACCTTCAGTGTGGGCTAAAATACCATGATTGATGCACTAGAAAATCTGATGGGCCCTCAATACAGGTTAAGAGCACTGGCCTACAATCTTTTTTCATTCACACAGTGGGACTTAGTTTTGATGGTCATATTCCAGGAAGCTCAACATTGAGCTGTTTCTGCTCCATAAACACCAGGTCCAAAGCCCTCCAGCAGGAATTGTTGGGTGCCAGAGGCATGAATAAAATTAACAGTTTGCAGAGTGCTAAGAAAACCTGTAAAGTTGGAGACAGTCCACCCTGGTGATGAGAACTTCAGCAACAAAGTCATGCAGAAGAAAAAAGAGCATTTCCTAGTAGCGGGAATTTATATTACAAAATTTGAACCAGGCTTGCCTAGACATTATACCCTACGAAACAGAGAGGAAAATATACTCACAAGTCCCTGATTTCTGCACACATTTCAGCATCTGGAGAACAGGAATATTTGATGAACCTAAAATGTGGCCACTGAGAGCAACTTGGGTAGACTCCAGCTTGCTGGAGCCCTGCTCACATGCTGACTCATAAAGCACTTAGATAATCATGCACCCTTGTGGCTTGGGCTTTCTGTGTATTGAGCATTCAATTTCTGTATGTTCTATTTGTTGTTTTGTGTTTTTGTGTTCCTTGTAATAATGTTTGGAAGGAAAAGAAAAGTTTGCCTTCTGACCTTACTTCCTTTTTGATTAATGAGCACATACAGCTCTGAAACTGCCTAGTCAACTGGTACTTTTCTTGATTACAATATATAACAAAAACAGGAATAAAAGAAGAAAGCATGCCTTAAAATTTTCAGATTGAAGGCCATATCAAACAGACACATGAATGAGCATGAGCAACTGAAATTGCCTATTGTTTAGTATGAGGTCCTCAACACAAAGTCTAATGTATTCTACTCTGGACAGGCCTGTCATAAATTGGGGAGGCTACTGATCAACTGTCTTCAATAGAGACATCAAATATTGCCACTTTTGCTAGAAAGTATACTTCTAACCTTTGATTCTGCATAAAATTGATAGTAGCAATTAAACATTGCAATAATGAATATAAAACATCCATAAGTACTCACTGAAAAACAAAAATGGTTTAATCCATGGTAGTGTTATCTTTGTATTAAAATTAAACTCAAGGACACAGTGTTTTTTTTCTATCAGAATGCCAAAAAAACAGTAAATATGCAACACTGAATTAAAGGATGTCCAGGATATGTCTAGGTATAACAGTATTACACAGGGAAGGATGACACAGCTGGAAACATTCTTGAACAAAACACACTGGAGAATAAGGTGCCTACACATTCTCCTACCTGTGCCTAGAAACTGCTTTACAGTGATCAAAGGCACAGTGCGTGTGCCTTAGGACAACTCCAGCAGATGCCTCCTTGACCAGGTGAGCAGAGCCAACAGGAAGGAATGAGCAATGGACAACGGGTACACTGCCTGAAGGCACAAAGCAGCAAGCAGAACCAGGAATGCTGATGTTGTTCTTTGATATATGTTTAGGCTGAATTTAATCCCAAGAAAACAGTCACTAGCAACTAAATGTAGGCCTCATGTGAGGAAACCACTGACCAGATCTCTAAATACAAGTCATTTTCACAAACAAATGGGATGACAAAAATGGAGAGAAGATTCGTGATTCAATAGTGCTAACTTAGCATTTTCTCCCCAAAAAGGCCTAGACAGAAAACAATCAGCATTGGAAAGTACAGATCACAACTGGGAGCCCAATAAGCTGTTTTCAAGAGCAGCCATGGACCAAGAGAACAGTGATGGCTAGGAAGGCAGGGACAGGGTGATGGGGCTAGCATACGTAATCTCTACTTTTCAAGGATGATTCTTTTCTGGATAGTTCTCATTTTGGGGAACAGAGATGTACAGTGGTACTTTCATTCATAAACTTAATTCTTTCCATGATTATGGCTGCACTGAACTGGACAAGAACCAAAATAAATTCAATTGTTACAATTTACATTGTCCTTATCACAACATAGTTTTGATTCTTGCTCAGTTCAGTTGATGGCCACAATCAGAAAAAGAACTGCGTTCATGAACCCAGGTACCAGGTACATGCATGTGTAATTAATGTTTTTCAAAACCAAATGTCTCCTCTTCACTTTGTCATGTTTGTTTGTTTGTTTGTTTCTTTGTTTTGTGGTGACACTGACTAAAGAAAACTATTAGCCCTCCTGGTCATCGGTCTATACTATGCATCTGTCTGATGATACCTTTGTGTCACCCTCAGGCTGAGCACATCAGCACAACACTGCATTGCTGTTACTGCTCCTCCTAGGGCACCACAGTGGGAGGCAGTGCCCACGTGGCCCTGCTCTCTTCATGCAGCTGCCACTGCCTTTGGTTTTCTCATGGATGGGAATTAAGAGGACCAGAAATAAGGTCTGTCTGTTGGCTCTACAGATGTAGGCCTTTCTCTTTACAGGTATCCCACAAAATTGGAGATCTAGACTTTTTCCAATACAGCTGGGCTGTTGGAGTGAAAACTTTCTAGAGCTCTTGGTGGTTTTGATATTCAGTAACCACAAGAATCACTCCAGTGCTCTCTGTGGACTTTAAATTGGGGTATTGTTTTCTATTTTTTTATAAAATTCAAAAACGTCACTTAATGTATTAGTTCTCTTCATGAGCAATGTCTTTTCTGCTTTCCAACAATACTTAGCACCTGAAGAGGCATAAAGAAATTAAGCAGAAGTCTTGGTCAGGTCTGTCAGGTAGACTATGACATTCTTCTATGATGAGGATGACCATTGGGCTGAGCTTCTCTCTGACCATTACCAAGAATATGAGGACAGCAACAGTGCCAACAAAGTTCAGAATCCTGCCAGCCTACAGAGCAACAGTCCCAGAAGGGTGACAGAAAACACTGCTGAAGCAGATTAAAAGTTCCATTAAGGGGATAAATTATAGAATATAAACATAAATAAAAATTATGAAATTCATTATGAAGAGAAACAACAGAAGCTGAATGAGCTCCACTCTTGATGAGAGTATTAAGATATTAAACGTGTCCAAGGCCACCCCAATGGTTACCTGTGTGACTTAAGCACAAAGTCCAGGAATCTGCAAGCTAGTTTCCACTTTCTCGTGGCAGTCTTCTGTTTCCCAACACTGTCAGCATTGCAGAGGTCCTGGATGGGAAACCCAAGAGAGCTGGCAGCTGAGCCTTCAAAGGCATAACCCACCACCTTAGGAGGATGCGTCATTCCAAGAAAGGCTTCCAACTTCAGAACTGAAAAGAAACCATAGCTATCATTAGCTATGACCTTACCTCTGTGACAGCCAAAGCTTTTACTATCCCTCCCATCTCATCCAGGGTACTTAGGACAGGCAGCACCCACACTCTTAATCCTAGAGCCTTTGATCCTAGCATTGCACCTAGAAGCAATCCAAGCTTCACACACTCTAGATCTAGCCAGCTCTGAAAATGCTGCATCTATGAATCGGGTAGATATCTTTGGGAACACCTATGGAGGAAACATAAGAGTATCATGTATTCGTTTATATTAATATTTAGTACATATAGCATAAAGTTAAAACTTTGACGTGAAATTGCTTTCAGTTTATAAAACTATGATTGATAAAAACAAATGCATAGCAAGTATTATCTGTTCCTAACTACCAGAAATCTGGAGCTAGAGTCTGATAGTTCATGCTGTCCTAGAGAACACATGTAAAAACATACTGCCTCTTGCAGCAACAAACACCTGGCAATAAATGTAGAGAAGTGCGACTGCCTTGCCTCTTTCCTTCCTTACCTTGGAAGGGCTGGCACTGGTCACCACAAACAGTTGACAGTGTAAAGCTCCAAGTGGTGGAAGAAAGGCTCAGCCTGGCTTTGCAATCACCATACTTAAAGCACTGACCCAGGCACATTCCCAGATGAGGGATCGCCTGCATGCATGATTCCAACTATGACTGGGAAGCTTGCAGCTCTGAGAAGTGGGAGCTCAATTCTCCAATCCACAGCCCTTGGGCACAGGTTTTGCTGGTATTCACTGAAAAGAGAAGAGGTTTCAGTAGAAAAATCAGTTCACTCTCTATGTAGCACTATTGAGAACAGCCATTGCTAATATCTCTGCATTTCAGTGAAATCAAATAGTGATCCGGGCACTGACAGGGACATCATGTATACAAAGACGCTGTCATCATTCCTAGGGATGAACAGATATAGGTGGGCAGAGGGATGTACCCAAGAGAACAGTCACTAAGCTGAGCAATACAGTCTTCATTTGACTGATAAATTCATGTCCATAATTCCACTATTACAAACTCTAGTTCTTTGTCCTAGAAAGAATGTTGTATAAAGGTTGCAGATGATGGAAGAGAAAGAACTGTGGATCTCTATCTGTAGAAAATAACCACTCGCTTTATCTTGGTCTTAACCATGCAGTAGAAAATGAGGTATATAAAGTAAATCCATATTAATGTGCTGACCTGTGAAGACTCAAGTCAACAACTTCTGCAGATAACCTACTACTACTGTGGACTACCAGACTGTGTTGGATTGTTTTGCTGAAATCATGAACCTACAGTATTTAGATGCCAATAAAATACCCATATCTGACAGTACTAAATAAAAAAGGGGATACAAAGGAAGGTCTTGTTTGTATTTGTATATATAGCATAGTTAGGATAGATACACACCAACTTTCACTTAAATCAATAAGAAGATTTGTATTAATAATGTTCGGAGAGGATATCCTGTCTGTATCTTGTAATATGGATAGCCACTAAGAAGACAGCAGTGTGCAAGGTCTTAATTATTGAAACTGTCCTATTAATCAGCTAGGAAACTGTTTTATTGCTTTTTCTCAATATAATAAAATAAAATAAAGAAATCAAAAAGAGAAAACTACAGGATTTCATCCTTGGGGTACCACTAGAAGGGAGGCAAGTAACTATGGAATATGATTCAAGTCATGGAGAAATTTTAGGGCTAAGGTACATTGTGAATTGGCTGTTGTCTCATTTTTGACCTATCCTTAAATATGTACTATATATTGCTGTGAAGAAGCCGTTAATGGTATAAGCTTGGCAGTAAAGTTGCTAGCACCTTAGGTACATGGTGTACAATATGAATTTAGGGTTTCTTAGCAGAGTACTGAAATAGGAAATGTTTGGATTACAATCCTCACAATGGGGTATGGACAGGTCCCAAGAGTGAAAATCAGTTATATGCTTATGAGAAGTAACAGATAATTTCTACTATGTACTCAATAGACAATCTCAGTAAGAAAGGGCTTCCACAAACTTCACACCAGTCCAGATCAGATTCAGGAGGGGCTACTTCATGGCCTCCTGTGCAGTGCTGTGAAATGCTCTGTCTCTTCCATCTGCACAACCGCATTCCCAGTAATCTCTGTTTCTTTCCTTGAACACTGTCTATTCAGCTTTATCTATCTTCCTACAGACAACATGAGATTCTTCTCAATGAATCTGAATTCCCACTCTCTGCCTGCAGCACATCTGCTTCTGTAATCCCCACACTGTCTCAACTGATTTTTTTCATTTCTTCCTTCCATTTGGTCATGGACTCACTGTGTGCCCACTCTGTGATGGTCTCAAAAAGAGACTCAACCAAGCCTCAGACCTCAGTCCCCAGATTACCTCTGGCTCTAAGGTGCCATTGTCCCCAGGCCCACCACTCTGCTTATTCCAATTTGTCTTTTGATTGTCACCACACAAGTACATGTGAAAGCTTGTATTGACCACTCAAGGACTAATCCCTTACCACACATTTCCACTCCTTATTTCTGATCCCATGCACTTGTCTGACAGCAGTGCCCACCAATCCCTTACAGCAAATGTTTTCAGAAGGCCCCACTGGGAACCCAGCCAAGCTTCCAGGGCCCACTTTCATCCATATCCTGTCTACAGAGGTGCTGTCCGTCTGGTACATCCTTCATGCTTCCTTGTGACAGTTTATTCACCATTTATATGAACACTCAGCATGATTTTGTGACAGATTCTAGGGTGTTGAAGGATGATACATCTGAAACCATACAGCTGTTTATTAGAATGATTGTCACCAATAGAACAAATGATGTTGAAGGTGGAAAGGTCTCACTGATGTATGAATCTTTCCAAGGTCATCTGGTACATTCCAAACCTCCTTCTCAAGTTGAGATTACTTTCAACCTGACTTACACAGAGCTTTGAGGTCAGAAAACACAGGATCACAACCATGCCCAGACAACTTACAACTTTCTTAGTGCCATATTTATCCCCATGATGTAACTAAATGCAATGGTGCTCTCTCATAACCCATTCAAAGATTTGAAGCTGGATGCCTTTGTGCTATGCCAAAGGTGCCAATTTTTACAAGGTTTCTGTATTCATCTGTGTCCAGACTTAAACTCATCCCACATCTGCTTCCTAGAAACAAAGACTGCAGATGCAAAAACGTCCCACAGAGCCTTGTCCTCACATGTGGACATTCCATCTCACATACTGCACAAGCACACTGAAAAATCTCTTAAAGAAGCAGTGTCCTTCTTTTTAAGAAGTGAACACCTCTATCTATTATAGATACAATCCTGATAACTTTTTGTAGAGATGGAAAAAAAGTCAGAGAAATGTGTCCAAGTGCTGTACAATTAAAGTGCACACAGAGTCTCACTAAGTATCCCAGACCAATCTCAAAATCCAAGCTCTTCTGTGTCAGGCCCACGATAGATAGTGCCATAACCTGCCTTGGTGGCAGATGGAAAGTTAGGGCACTTTGTTTGGAAGGAAAGCAGTGTCTGAGGAGGCAGACAATGTGAAGTGGAAATCAGAAAATGAAGTAGACCTCAAAAATAATTGTGTCAGTAAGCTAGCCAGCCTATTGTCCATCAAAGACTGGAGGAAATATAAGTGAACTAAACGTCCCAGAATTTTACAGAACACAGATAATGCCACCCTGTACACTGGGCTCAGGAATTAGCCTGAGGCAGGCAGGAGGGCTGGCAATGAGAGCTGAGGCTCCCGCTGTCCTCACTCACCATCCAGCAGACCTGCACTGTGTGCAACAAGCTCAGGATTTCCAGTCATGCAGAAGGAGCACAGAGGACTTGCAGACAGGCCTGACTCTGCATAAGGTCTGAACCAAAACAGGCTTCCTCAACTGCCCGAAGACACCTCTGTCATGTGAGCTGGAGGAGCTGAGCATAGAGAGCCCTTCATAGAGGATCTATTATCTGTAGGGTGATGTAAGTACTCACTGCACCCATCCCGGGCAGAGTGGTCTTCAGGCTTCTGTGATGGGAAGGCCACACTGCTTGCAAATTCCTGTGGCTTGGCCTCATCAGGATGACAGGAAATGCACAAATATTTTTAATCTAGTGAATGCGGCCCAAGTTCATTTACTTTCTCTGCACACAGACTGAGGAGATAAAGCAGAACAAATGATAATTGTGATGGATTGCAATTCACAGCTCCACCAATGATTGTCATCAAAGCATTAAGGTCAATTCCTGCAGGATTCACAGGAGGCTGAGGGAAACTATGCATCACTGCATTGCACATTGTGTGTATGACCTGAGGATAAGACAGACAAAGAGTTTTAGTGACTAACAGACACAAACAGAGAAAGATCAATCACTTCTCAGTGAACTGGGTATATCATAATGCAATAAAGAAGAACATTAAGCTATGCCTGGAAGGTAGGACGATGAGAAGGAGCAGCTAGTAAGAACTGTTGAAGGGGGGAAATCTCATACATATACCACTTTGAGTGTTCTAGGGGACCAGACAGCAAAGGCTGTCCAGAGTCTTGGAATTTCCACCATTGTTTCTAGTCAGGGAGTTGGTACATGCTTATAACTGCAGCATTCAAAAGGCTGAGGCAGGAGGATGTTTGGAGGGCTAAGGTCAGCCTGGGCTGTACAGTGAGTTCAGGGCCTGTTGAAACTACATAGTGAGAACATAATTCAAGAAAACTTTTCTGATTTTGTAACATGGTAATACTTTCTTTAGTGAGTATGCCCAGTTTATTCTGCTTTTCCTCTTAGAGCACACACGTCATAGTCTCATTCCAACAATACTGAAAGAAAATGTGCATCTTATTATCATTTTACCCCTTCATGCAACAAATGTTTTCTTTAGGGCAACAATTCCCACAATGCCTGATTCCTATAGGTCAGAATCACACTTCCATTCCCATGGAGAAAACTATGAGGACTACAGAATGGCCAAGGTATCCCTGGAAGATGGAATAACACAACCATCAGCAGCACTCTTCCTTTCCATTTGAAATTTGTAATGACTTTGACCCATGGACTTGATATTTACACAAATAATGGTATATCACATTTGCTTACTTGCTGCTACCAGAAGCCAAAATAATTTCATCACCTTCAACATCATCATCTAGATTATCTTCAGCCAAATTCAAAGCATCCAAGTCAGACATTTGGCAGTACATTTCCTCACTGGAGAACAGTGAGCTGTCTTGGTGCAGAGAGAAGCATTATGTGTGTATGAGAGCCAAAACGATATTATGTTCAGATTTAACACACAGGCTGATATTATGAACTAGTACACTAAGGTACCAATCGTTCTATTTTCTTAGCGGGATGCTTCAGTTTTCACTGGGCAAAGAGAAAAATCTAAGTAGTACTGGAAAAAAATCATTTTGTTACTCCAATGAAGAGATGCAGTCTGCCTGGCGCTTCTCTTGCTGCAGTTCAATCAATTCATAGAGCTGGGGAATAGGACTATGGGCTCCAAAGTCCTAAACCATTGCTCTATCATACACTCACCTCTTTTGAAAAGGATAGGAAAAATAACCATTCCACAAAACCCTCTAAGCATCTGTGCACTTTCTAAGATCTTCAATTGAGCTTTTATCGTTTGATTAAAGGAAATTCACCCTATGATGCCACTGAGGCTTCTGGTGTCCCCAACATCTCACCACTGTATCCTACTACATGAAGACCATAAAGGAAAATATTTCAGTGACTCTGAATGACCTCATCTACCTCAATGGAACCAAATTCACTGGAGCTGTAGCCACTGGATACTTCTCATCATGTTCCTGCCACACCTGCATCCTACTGGGAGTGCAAAGTGTCCCTCTTACCTGCAAGTCCTCACCCTGGTGCATAGAACACCTGCTGCTCTCTCACCCATTCCCTTTTCTGACCCCCATGACAATCATATCTCTTGTATCAGAGGTGACCATGTTCAGTCTGTTTGAAGCAATATCCTGCCTTTCTTTGTGGACTCCCATTTTTCTTCATGTCAGAACAGCTAAGAAGTTGTGTTATCCAGTCCTTCATGGTTAATCTGTTGTTTTCCATATAAGGATTTCCAAGAAAATCACGATAAACATAATGTGGCACAGAACAAAATGAATGGGAACTTACTATTTCCCACTGCCAAGACTCATGTAATTCCCACCAGACTCACAAGAGTATAGCATCCATGATGGAGGACAATGCAGTTCCCAACAATCTGGATGTGGCAAGTGAGTTCCCCACTTCAAAGAAAATGAGGGTCTTGGCTATCTCCTCCATTGTCTCTGTAACCTTTATTCTCAGCCTTCCAAATGCATAAATATTTTTTTTCTGCTGGCCTTCTCAATAGACCTACCTAGGATTCAGTCAGTTTCTCTAGCAGAGTTAGAAGTACAGAAATCCAGTTTGTCAGGAAGTTAGTGATCTTCTGAATCTGGGGCTGTGTTGCTCCATGGACATCCTCCAAGGGCCTGAATCTGTACATTTCCATTGCCTGTGTCAGGTATTTGTAGAAGGAAAAGACTGTGAAGCTGCATTCTGACACCCACCCAGCTAGGTTTTCTGTACCACTGTGATGATTGCTGTGTTCCCATCACTACCTTTCAATTTTCTCTCTCTCCTTCTCTGGCCATTGTCTGCTTCTCCCATCAGAGTGGTTAGCATATTAACTACATTGCTTTTTACTTTTTGGAATCATAACTCTAATTGTCTGCTGTGCCTTTGTCCAGTACTTATCCTTTCTGTCTTGAGAATTCTTCGAACTATTCTTCAAATCCACAGATGATTAAATGGATGACATAAATGGAAATAAATCTGAATTCATGAACACAGACAGCAGAACTCTCGCTAGAATCCAACACTTGACAGAGAAAAACAAAAGCAGTTGAGGGGTCTTTGGTAAGGTAACTGCAGTATATGCAAACATCCTCAAGTCACCCAAATAAACTGAAAACCTTCCTGAATTCAGAATGATCTCCCATGGAAAGTTTAAGCCTTCAACATGAGTGTAGGTAAACCACAAGTTCTCTCACCTTGTGTCACAAGGACTCTAGGTAACTATATATGGTAAGAAAACAAAGGTGTAAACCCAGATACAGCACCAAGTAAACAGACCCCTTCAACATTTGGTAGAAAGGAAGAAACACTAATGTACAGCAGTGTCTGTATCTCCTGGGACCTGAGATCTCCAGGAGTCACCATTGTGTTCATAGCCTATGATGTTCAGATTCACCTGGACACCAGGGGCTCTGCTTCCTTGTCTTTTCTCTCAGCCTCCTGAGAATCTGCAAATATATACAGACACAAATCAGCACAACAGAAATGCCGCTGATACACTATACACATTGAGCCAAGTTAGACACAGAGATATAAGCGATCCTGGTCTGAAGACAGGACACTGAGGACACTATCATAGGAAGTCTGCTGCTTCCTACTAAAAATATTAGATGGCTCGCTTTGCTCAGCACCTGGCCAGCTGTCCCTTTCGTGTTCAGCTAATGCCATTATGGACTCTGTAATAAATATGAAAATAAATTAAAATAATTTAAAGTTTTGTAGAAAAATGTCTACAAGGCTGACAGTGTGTTCCATTAGACACACTGGTTCTTGTTCCTAGATTATAAATAATTCACTGAGACCAACCTGAAATATGGAATGGATAGAGCCTCAAAGCACAGACATTTGGTGATACTCAGCAAATACTTTGCATTCAACACCTGAAAACATCACGACTCCCTGGTAAAAGTAACAGATGCCTGTAATCTTAGTACTCAGTAGGCTAAGAAAAGACAGTTGCTTTGAATTCCAGAGAAGCTTAGACACTATAGTGGGCATAAATCCTTCCTGAAATATATGGATTTTCTCTCAAAAAAAAATGAAAGTGTTAAGGCTCATGGTACGCCTTTAATATTAAAGTCAGGCAAAATTAAGAAGTGTTTAAATTTATAAGGACATGATCTCTTAGAAGAGGTGAAATAACTTAGAAGACAAAAATCTGGTGGCATGGATGGGTGGAACCCTCATAATAATAGCTCCAATGATAAAATCAATAGGAAAACATGTTGGGACAGTCACAGCTGTTGAAAGCATACAACTCACAGCCAAACATTTTCAAGTGCTATGCAGGAAGGTCAGCGACCCCACATGAGTGAGCCTGTGCAGACCTCATGGGCACAGGCGCCACAGGGACAGAAAGGGCCAGAATCCAGCCACCTTACCATTCCATCTGCTCCTGGATTCAGTAGCCTAAATTTTGTTTTGAAACCATAGAAGTAAGGCATGGTGAGGGCAATTCATTTCAGAAGGGACGACTCATGAGTTTCTCCCAGAGAAAAGAAGAGTTCAGGTTCATTTTTGTCAGATCATCTGGAAGCTCCTGGGAGGTACACAGGTTTCAGCCCTGGGAGGATGACTTAGGGTTTCTACACAATGAGGCCTGCAGGCCTTTTTCTTTGTCTGCAGCCTCAGTGTTCATCCTGGTGAGAAAAATAATATAGATAAACCAAGGAGGATCCTCTATGAAATTCTCAGGGGATAGTGACAAAGTTGTAACTGAGTGGTGCTATAAGGTAAGAGGCACTAACTACAAAAAGAAAGAAAATCATTGGGCAGGAGCTGCCTGCCTGAAGTCAGGACAGGAAGTAAATGCATAGTGCAATGCCTGTAAAGTGAGCCGAGGAAAAAGGAGTTGAAGGCTGCTGTTGGAAACAACTATGACGCCCAATGCAAAAAAGCATCCCATCAGTGACTCAACCCTGCAGTGTTGGTTTTACACACAGCAGGAAGGTCAATGCGCCTGAATAACTGGAGGGTCCAAGAGATCTAGCACATTTAATATATAAAAATTTTAGAGCTTTCTTATCTTTGAAACAGATTATTGTCTGACTTTTTGCCCCCATCTAAGCATGTGTACTGCATATTGTAACAAAAGGACTGTCAGTGGTTATAATCATTGTACTCAGGTTGCCAGTATCTTAAGTATGTCACGTACAATCTGAATTTAAGGTTCCCTAGCAGTGTAACAAAGTAGGAAATTTTTGTATTACAGTCCTAATGGGGTAGGGCCCCAAAGTGGAAATTCATTATATTCTTACAAAGAAATACTAGATAACTTCTGCTATATATTGAGTGGACAATCTCAGTGAATAAAGGCTTCCAAGAACTTCAGGCTCAGGAGCTATCAGAGCCAGCAAGGCCTCCTGTGCACTGCTGTGAGGTGCTCTGTCTCTTACCTCTGCAAAATCTCACTTTGGGCAATGTCTGTTACTTTCCATGAACATTATCTTTTCAGAATCAGGTCAATGTTATCTTTCTGAGCACAAGCAATATCACACTGTTTTTACGGGTTCTAAATTCCCACTCTATGCTCAGCAGCTCCTCTGTTTCTGCAATCTCCTCTCTATCAACTGTATCAAACTAGTTTTTTATTTTTATTTCCTTCTTCCTTTTTAATTGACATATGTTCTCACTGTGTATCCATCTGTGATATTCTCAAACAAAAGATTCAACCAAACCTCAGCCCTCAGTCACCAGATTACCTTGATTATAAGGTGACACTGACCCCATACACACCACTCTTCTTATTCCAAGTTGTCTTATTATTATGGCCACACATTTTCTCCTTAAAGCTTGTGTTGACAACATTAGGACTAACAAGGTTCTAGTCCTTATGTCTGAACCCATTAATTTATCTGACAGTACTGCCCATCAATCTCTTACAGCAAATAATTTCAGGAAAGCCCCTCCCTGAACCAGCCAAGCTTCGACTGTCCTCCTGCATGCACATCCTGTCTGTCAGTGATACTGTGGGTCTGGTGTAAACTCCTGCATGTACATCCTGCCTCCAGTGATGCTGCAAGTCTGGTGTATCCTTCATGCTTCCTCGAGACAAGTTTATACGTCATTAATCTAAACACTCAATATGATTTTTAATAGATCCTACTATGTTTAAGGAAGAAACATCTAAAACCAATACAACTGTTTATTAAAATGAATGGTCATATACCTTTCTATTTGTAAATTTTCTTTTGAGTTATTATACTAGTGAGACTATATGATGTTTACACATGTGTGTGTTTTATTTCACTTAAGAGTATACGTTCAAGTGGCATCCACTTAAATATGAATGCTTCGAGTCTATCATTCTTTATAGCTGAATAATACTCCACTATATAAAAATACCACATCTTTTTCATCCATTCTTAAGGTGACAGGCATCTTGGTTGTTTCCAAGATTTTGCTATCACAAATTGTGCTTCTGTAAACATAGGTACTTATATATCACTATGATATGATGCTTTAAGATCCTCCAGGAAAATTCTCACTAGGAGGATAGCTAGTTTGAATGGGATTTCCAGTCCTAGTTTTTTAAGAAGCCTCCACACTGATTTCCATAATGGTTGCACCAGTCTACATTCCCATCAGCAGTGAAGGGTTCCTTTTCCCCACAGCCTCTCCAATATGTGTTGTTGGTTGATTTCTTTATGATAGCCATTCTTTCTGGGGTGAGGTGATATATCACTGTTGCTTCTTTATTTTATTTTATTGTATCTTATTGAGCGACAAATATCAATGAGACAGTTTCAAAGCATTAATAGGGCATTTTCAATAGTTAACACATTTTAAATTGTTATCTTCTTAATGGTTATCCATAGTAAAAAAAAAATAAAAATAAAAAAAAAATAAAGCAGCCAGGATATCCTGTCCAAACACTATAACTATAACTCTTTCTTCTCATAGTGTAAAGCAAAAGTAGTTTTATATCTATCCTAACTATTCTGTATATACAAATACAAAATGGTTCTTCCTTTGCATCCCCTTTTTTTAGTTTGGTCCTGTCAGAGATGGGTATTCTATTGGCATTTAAATACTATAGGTGCTTGAATTCAGCAAAATATTCCCACAAGTCCAGCAGTCCACAATAGTAGTGGGTTATCTAACGAATTTGTGGACTAGAGCCTTTTACAACTCAGCATATTAATATGGCTTTACTTTATGTACCTTGTTTTTATACTTTTCTGCTGGATGGTTAAGACCAAGATAAAGCAAGACCTATACAAGACATGTAACTTTTGTATCTGATAAGGTCAGTAAGTCCCCTCAGGATTTATCCTTAGCCCTGTACCACAGTTTGCAGATCCTTTGTCAGTGGCACCCATGTTGATGAGTCATGACCACTGCTTGACAATTTACTTTCTGTGAAAGCCTGTGAGAAAGTTTTCTCTCCATGTGACTATCCATAGGCATGCTACAAATCATAAATCGTGTTTCTCTATAGCTCCATAATCTCCTTGATCAGAAAATTTGGGGCACAACTGAGTTGCATGATGTTACAGTACAGGTTCTCCTATGTCATGAGTCTTCACTGAACTTGAAAGGCTAGGATGAAAATGTTGGCTGACCTTGCACCCCTTCCGTTTCTCCAATTTTTGATCTGCAAACTTAGGTTGTTAACCCTCTAGAAGAGAAGCTGATTATTACCCTTGTCTTAATTACCTTTTGCTCGTTTCTAGGACAAATACTCAACACCCAAAATGAAGGAAGGAAATGTTTATTTAGCTCACAGTTATTGGAGGGTTCAGTCCACATTCCGCCGGCTCCAAGGCAAACAACTGTAGTTCATGCATCAGAAAACAATGAAGAGCAGAGGAGTAGCAGCAGCTGTGGCATCCATCAGTCCTCTCTTCCTTCTATGCTGACTGCAAACTACTCCAGAGTGGTGTGGCTACAAAGGTCAAGCTTCTCTGAAGACTGAGGGAAGTGGGGTGGGGAGGCAGGAAACCAGGAACAGTGGCAGGAAGCCTTTCTCCCATTCTGGGCCCTGTCCCCCTGCAGGGCTGGACAGCACAGCTCATTCAGCCAAGTTGACACAATGTATCAACTAACACAACCCTGTAACATATGCAGTTCAGCTTACCCTCACCATCTGTATAAATATCAAACAACTTAGGCATAACGTGGAACAGGTATCTTCCATCAAGTATTGATGTACTGAACTTTAAGTCTTTACAGAATATGAGGAGAAAAAAATTTCAAAATCTAGGAATAGACACATCTTTCCACACAGAAATTTAGAAATCTAACCATATACACAATTGTAGATGGACCCTCCTTGACTCAGTGTTGTTTTAATTTGCATTTCACAGATGGCTAGTGATGTGGTGCATTTTTCATATACTTATTTGCTTCTTTAATTTCATCATCTGAGAAGTGTACGTTCATCTGGGATGCCCATTTCTGGATTGGGTCTTTAAATTTTGGGGCCCTAATGTGTTTTAGCTCTTTATAAATTCTAGAGTCAGACCTTTGTCTGAATACTTATTTGTCAAGACTTTTTTCAAACTTTGTGTGCTGCCTTTTCACTTTGTTGGTAATATTTTTTGATGTGCAAAGACTTTTCAATGAGAGGTTCCAAAACTCAAAAGAACAATTACAAATAGAAAGGTATAACACAATTAAAAAGAAAGCAAGAACCTGAAGACTAGACAATGAAGAGAGAGAGCAAGGAGAAGAGGTAGGAAACATGAACGAGTCAAAGCCATATAGATATATGTACAAGATGGGTAAGGGAATGATCCTGAGAATCTTCAGAAGATCTTCTTATCTAGCAGTTAACTGGAAGAATTCTTACCCTGACTAACTATATATGCTAATACCTGTTAACTAAGCAACTGCATTGAAGATGGCAATTTGTAATAGTAGGTTCATACTTGGAGTGCCTGCCATTCTGGTCTTCTGAATATATGCTGCATGTCATGACACACCAGTTGCTGTCATGCTTTCTCTCAGGTAAATGTTTGTTTAAAAATGACAAGGGTAATTCCTACAAGGGTAGGAAAAGGAGTATTGCGGGAATGTCCTGCTCCAATGTTGTATATGATTAGATTTCTAAACTTACGAGTAAACATATATAATTCCTTATTACTATTTTAAAATATATTTAATTTTTCAACATTTTTTATGTTATACTTTGTAGGGACTTAAAGTTTGACATATACTTGATGAAAAATACCTGTTCCATGTTAAGCCTAAGATGTTTGATATTCAGACCGATAGTGATGTTAAGTTCAACAGCATAGGTTGTATGCTACTAACAATAAGCTTCTCTTCTGGAGTGTTAGCAACCTAAGTTTGTGGACCAACAATTAGAGAAAAAGGAGGGCCGTAAGCACAGCCAACATTTTGGCCCTAGCCTTTCAAGGTCAATTAAGACTCAGGACATATGAGAACCTGTACTGTAGCATCATGCAACTCAGTTGTGTCCCAAATTTTCTGATCAAAGAGATTATGGGGTCAAAGAGGAAAGTGACCAATAATGTAGAGTGTGCCTAAAGAGAGTCACATGGAGAGAAAACATACTCTCAGGCTTTCACAGAGAGAAAATTGGTCAAGCAATGGCCGTGAGTCTTCCACATGGCTGACACAGACAAAGATCCACAAACTGAGGTACAGCATCTCAGGATAAGTCCTGAGGGTATTTGACTGACCTTATCAGAATCAAAAGTTACAATTCTTGTTACATGGGTGTTGCTTTATCTTGGTCTTAACCATCCAGCAGAAAAAATATAAAAACGAAGTATAAGAAGTAAAGCCATGTCATTATGTTGAGCTGTAGGGGCCTCAGGTCAACACTTTCTGACACTGTCAGTGAAGAGGAATACCCAATACTATGATGGGTTGCTGAACTACTTTGGAATATTTTGCTGAGTTCACACACCTATAATATTTAAATGACAGAACTAAACAAAAAAGGGGATACAGATGAATGAATTTTGTATCTATATATTCAAAAGGGCTAAGATAGATATAGAACTACATTCTCTTAATTCAGTGGACAGAGGGGTTTTTCTAATAGTGTTTGTAAATAGGATATCATGTCTGCATCTTATACAACAAATAACCACTAGAAGATAGTATGTAATGTGTTAATTACTGACACTGTAGGTGGTGGAAACTCATCCACCTACACTGACAGTAATTAACTTCCCTGTTCGAATGCTACAATTACCACACAACACATGAGGAAATGAAAATCCAGGAACAATTAATTACCCCATCATTCAAAATAGGTGCAATATGAGGATACCTAGAAATCTTAATTTATGAAACAGGTTGAGAAATTTATCATGATTCTACCTGCCACTCCCACTATCTGAAAAGATGATGAAGGGCTATTTTCTGATCTCTATCAAACACATTTTACCAGGAAAGAATGCAAAAGTTGGAATAGGACCCGGGCCTGAGGCCTGAAGTGTGTATGGGAGCTTCTCTGCTTGCCAGATTCTACTCCATCAGACAGATGGCCTGGTGTGGAACCCTGTAACAGAACTTCCTGCACATAGGCAAGAGGGGAGACCCACCCAACTAATCCAGAACATCTTGCAGAGGGGCACAGTGCATTCACTTCCATGGAGTGCAGCATGAAGGAGCTGAGCACAGCAGCCAGACCCAAGCCAGGCCCAAATGGACAAGTTCAAACTTGCTAGATCATGACCTGGTCATCTGAGACATTTTGCTAGACATAAATCTATGAGAGCTTCATCTGTTTTTCTCTCTGATTGTGAGAGGTGGCAAAAGGTAACCCGGGTGAACTAGTCAGCCTGAGAAACTGCAGGTACAAAAGGTAAGCTGATAAGTCAGAACTTAGGGGAACTAATTTAAGGACAAATTCCCAATATAATATCTGATTAGCTAAACAATCACAATGTTTGCTCTTACGAAAGTTTGTCAACTGCTAAATCTCACTACCCATCATTAGGGTTGCTAACTATAGCTCTGTCAATACAAAAGTGTAACTGCCCTAACCATATAATCTCTCATGGGTAATAATACCAGTATGTCCTAAGGCAATAACTGCAACAATGCTCCACAACAAAGGTTAAAAGACAGTGCTATGTGAAATGAAACAGGAAAGGAGCAAAACAAATGCAGGAAACAACAGCATAGAAAAAATTGGAAATGAATCTCTGAATTAATAGGGTCTGAACTAAAGACAGGTATAGAGGAAATTAGATCACAAATAATCTCTCAAGTAAAAAAAGAAATAATAACTATAATGAAAAAATTACTAAGTGCTTCTAAAGAAGACACCAATTGAAAAAGATACCGAGGAGAAAAATGATGGAATCCCTAAATGAGCAATGTAGGAAAGAAACAGAATGCAGGAAGCAGATTCAAAGAGATAAACAAGAAATTGAAAACTCAATCACAAGCTGAAAAAACAGCTTGAGTCAAAGTGGAGATAGAGTTTCAGACCTTGAAGACACTGCTGCAGCTAATGAAAAGGCAAGAAAAGGTCTCATATAAACAACTAAGTTGTAGGAAAAAATCATTCATCATCTGCAAGATGATGCAAAGATGAACAATGTAAGACTAATAGGCACCAATGAGAAAGAAAGAGTCAATAACAAATGATATAAAAAGAATATGGGCAGAAGTAACAGCAAAAAACTTCTAAAATTTAGGGAATCAATCTGACATTTAGCTAACAGAAGCACATAAAACTTCAAATAACATCAACCCAATTAAAAACATACCCAAATATGTAATAATCAAGATAGCATAAATCCAGTACAAGAACAATATACTAAAAGCCACTAGAGAAAAGAAACAAATCACATTTAAAGGAAAGCCAATCAGGATAATGGCAGATTTCTCTTCACAAACCATCCAGTCAAAAAGAACAGGATGCAAAGTACTTCAAGTCCTCCAAGAAAACAAAGTTCCAGCACAGACTGCTATGCCCTGCAAAACTCTCTTTCAAGTTTGAAGAAGTAAAATACTTGCATGACAAAGAACAACTAAAGAAATTCATGATGACAAAGCCAACCCTACACAGACTACTAAAAGATATTCTAGAGAACAACCAAAATTACTGCAACTTCATGAATGAGAATGGAAAGAACTGACAAAATAGGGTGAGCAATTACACACAAGAGAAAAAGAGGTATACAACAGGAGATAAATAACATGTCAATCATAAGTCAATACATCTCACCTATAACCATCAATGTAAATGGACTCAATTCACAAATTTAAAAAAGTAGACTGTAAGAGTGAATTAGGAAGCAAAATTCAAAAATATTCTGTACACAAGAAAAACACTTAACTCATAAAGAAATGCATAGGCTGAAATTCAAAGGATGGGAAACAATACTATATGCCCCAGCACCACAGAAAAAAGCAGAGATACCAATCCTGTTTGCAGACAGTCTGAACTTCAAACGAAGAATGATCAAATGAAATAAAGAAAGCCACTATATGTTCATTAGGGGAAAAGCACAAGAGGAAGAAGTAAAAGTCATAAAAGCCCAAGGAAGGGAGGAAACTATAAAGATTAGATCAGAATTAATTCAATTGAGACACAAGGAAAACAACACACAGAATTAATGAATCAAAAAGCTAGTTCTTTGAAAGATTAAATAAAATTGATAAGCCCTAGCTAACTTCATTCAAAAAAAAAAAAACCTCAAATTCAAGCAATAAGGAATGAAAAGGGTAAAATTACCACAGGACCTATGGAAATTCAGAGGATCATCAATACCTTTTTTGAGAATCCTTACTGTGACAGAATCAAATTCACAGAAGAAATGGACAAATTCAAAGAAAGGTACAAATTACCAAAACTGAATAAAGAAGATACAAGAATTCTAAATAACCCAATAACAGGATTTTTTTTGTGGGGATGAGGGCTGGCTCAGGAGGCCTTGAGGGCAGGTATGGTAAGTCATGAGGATCTTGGGATGAATCACAGAATCCTGAGCCTGACTGCTTTATTTAAGTAGGTACTTAAACAACTGATCTAATGAGAAAGTACCCTGAATAACCCAATAACACCCAATGAAATAAGAATGTAATAAAAAACCTACCAACAAAGTAAAGTCAAGGTCCTGATGAATCCACAGCTGAATTCCACAACAAATTTATAGAACATATCTCAATATGCTTCAATCTCTTCAATGAAACTGAAAGGAAAACAATTCTCCTAACATCATTCCTGGAGTCAAGTATTAAACTGATACCAAAACCAGAGAAAGATGCAACTAAAAAGGAGAACTATAGGCCAATCTCCTTCATGAACATAGATGCAATAATCCTCAACAAAATCCTAGCAAACAGAATACAGGAAATCATCAAGAAGATTATATACTTTGACCAGTAGGATTCATCCCATGGATATAAGGATGGTTCAACATATGCAAATTTATAAATATAATAAACTATTTCAACAGTGCCAAATCCAAAAACCACACAATGACCTCAATTGATGCAGAAAAGGCTTTTCACAAAGTCCAACATGGATTCATGTTCAAAGTCCTACAGAATATTGGAAAAGATGGCCTCTACATCAAGCTGATAACAACCATCTATGACAATCCAATGGCTAACGTAATTCTAAATGGGGAAAAACTGAAATCTTTTATTCACAGATCAGGTGCAAGAAAAGGATGCTTCTATCACCACTCCTATTGAATATAGTTCTGGAATCATTAGCTGGATCCATTAGACAAGAGAGAGAAACAAAAGGAATAAGAATAGGCAAAGAAGAAGTTAGACTATCATTATTTGCAGATGATATGATACTCTATATGGAACAAACAAAAAAACTCCACCAAGAAGCTACTGGATTTTATACACAAATTCAATAGCATAGCAAGATAAAAAGTCAATACCCAAGAGTCAATAGTATTCCTCTACACAAATAACAAAAACACTGAGAGAGAAATTAGAGAAACAATACTTTTTACAGTTCACCACAGAAATTGAAATACTTAGGAATTAACCTAAGTAAAGAATTCAAAGACCTATTCAATGAAAATTACAGTACTCTGAAAAAAAGAGATTATGGAGGATTTCAGAAAATGGAAAATCATTCCCTGCTCCTTCACAGGAAGAACTAACACTGTGAAGATGGCCATAGTCATGAACATGGATGCAAAAATTATTATACAGATTTAATATAATCAATATCAAAATATCACCAACGTACCTCACAGATCTAGAGAAATTATTCCTAAAATGTATTTGGAATGAGAAAATACCTAGAATACCAAGTGCAATCCCAGTCAACATAGGCAAGGCAGGAAGCATTACAATACCTTGAAAGCTATTCTGATAAAACCAGCATCAGTATTGGCAGAAAAATAGACCTAAGGATCAACGGAATAGATAAAAAGATGCAGAAGCAACTACAAATACACTCAGCCATCTTATGTGCAACAAAGGACCAAACCTGCTTACTGGAAAAAACACAGCCTCTTTAACAAATGGTGCTAGAAAAACTGGCTCTCTACATGCCAGTGACTAAAATTTGACCCAGGTCTGTCACACTAAAATAAAATCAAGATGGATTAAAGATCTCAACATTAAAACTAAAACACTGAATCTCCTGGGAGAAAAAGTAAGAGGAAATCTTGAAGACATAGGGGTAGGCAAACAGTTCATGAACAAAAAGCAAACTGCACAGGAAATACTTGAAAGAGTTCACACTACGAACCTCCTCTAATTGAGAAGTTTTCACACGTCAAAAGAAATTACCAAGAAAGTGAAAAGATGACTCACAAATTTGGAAGGAATCTTAACTAATAAGCACTCAGACAAGATTTCCTATCTAGAATTTATAAAGAACATTAGGGCCCCAAAATTTAAAGACCCAATCCAAAAATGGGCATCTGAGATGAATACACACTTCTCAGAGGAATAAATACAGGAAGCAAATAAATACAAGAAAAAATGCTCCACATCAATAGCCATTCATAAATGCAAGTTAAAACAGCACTAAAGTGCAAGCTAAATAGCTCAGTGGATTAAAACACCTGCAAATGGGTGTAGGGTCCTGGATTCTTTCCCCAGTCCTGACATGCCCCCCCCGCCAGGGCACATAGACATGCCAATTGAGACTGAGCATAGTGGCACATGCCTATAATCCTAGCTTTTGGGAGGCTGTAATCATGTGGATCAGTATGAATCCGATCTAGTAGTGAGACCCTGAACACACTGTAGACTCTTTGCTAAATCATACAAAATAATCAATCAATCAATCAATCAATCAGCACTGAGATACCAACTCATCCCATAAATAATGGCTTTCATAAAGAAATCAACCAACAATGACTGTTGGAGTGGCTGTGTGCCAAAAGGAACCCTTCTCCACTGCTGATGAGAATGTAGACCAGTGCAATCATTATGGAAATCAGAGTGGAGACTCCTCAAAAAAGTAAAACTGGAAATCCCATTCAGTACAGATATTCCTCTTCTGGGAATTTTCCCCCAAATACTGAAAACATCATATCATAGTGGTGTATGTGCACCTATGTTTAAAGCAGCACAAGTTGGGCCACCCAACACTTAGAACCAACCAAAATGCCCATCACCTGAAGAATGGATGAAAAAGATGTGGTATTTTTATACAATGGAGTATTACTCGGCTATAAAGAATGTTAAACTCAAAGCCTTCATAGATAAGTGGATGCAACTTGAAACTATACTTATAAGTGAAATAAACCAAATCCACATGTATAAATATTGCATTGTCTCCCTAGTATAAGAACTCAAAAGAAGAGATAAAAATTGAAAGTTATGACACATTTAAAAGGAAAGAGAGAACTTAATGATTAAACAACATAAAGAGAGAAAGGATAGAAGTTAGGTAATATGGTAGGAGCAAAACCACACATTTATATAAACAAAATGGTTAAGGTAATGGTCCTAAGAACTTCCATCAGGTTGTTGAAAGCAGCAGTTAATGGGTAGAGTTCTCACCCTGACTAACTCTACCTGCTGATATTTGTGAACTAAGCAATTACATTGAGGACAGTAATGTGTAATACTAAAACCATGCTAAAAATACCTGTCATTTTAGTCTTCTAGATTCCTAGTGCTTCTAACATCAGATCAATTATTGAGATATTCTCTTTAGAGTAACTGTATGTAAAAAAGGTAATAAAAGTACACAAGGGACAAAAAACCAAAATGTAGTAGGATTGTACTGCTACAACATTGAATATAGTTTGATTTATCAGTATATGTGTAAAAAACGTGTAATTGTGTTTTAACATTGTATAGGGATTTAAATTTTAGAACATCCATGGTTGTTGGAAAATCCAGTTTCATTTTATGTCTAAGGTATGTGATATACAGACAGATATGATTTTAGGCTTAACTGCCCCTGTTATAGGAAAATAATATTAAAAGTTTCGCTTCTATATGTTTAACAACTCAAGTTTGCATACAAAAAAATGGACAGATTGATGGGCTAAAAACAGCCAATATTTTCACCCTAGCCCTTCAAGGTCAGTGAACCTCTTCTGTGACATCCTGTAACTGTGTGGTGTCATAAATTTCTGATCAAGTTGATTATGGGGCCACAGAGGAAAGTGATGGACACAGTGTGCCTAAGGAGAGGAACCTAGAGAAAAAAATGCTCTCAGGCTTTCCCAGAGAGCAAATTGCTCAAGCAATGGCCATCACTCATCCAGATGGCTGACACTGACAGAATATCCACAGGGTTCTGTACATAATTTCAGGGTAAATCCTAAGGGGATTTACTGACCTTGTTAGATAGAAAAAGTTACATTTTTAGATATATAGATCTTGATTTAACTTGGTCTTAACCATTGAGGAGAAAAGTATAACCACAAGGTAATAAAAGTAAAGCTACACTAATATGCTGAGCTATAAAAGGCTCGATTCAACAACTTTGGACAATTGCCAGTTATGCTAGTAACTCACTACTATGGTGGACTATTGGACTATATTGGGTTATTTTGCTGAACTTAAGTGGTTATAATATTTGGATTGGCATCAAGTATGAAAAGGTCCTTTAAAGATTTCTTGAAATGACATCTCTAATAACAACGGAACATCCATCTCTGACAAAAGAAAACAAAAAGGGGATATAAATAGAGGACCATTTTGTAATGAAAACAGATATATTATATATATTATATAGAATAGATATACAGCTACTTTCTCTTAGTTCAATGAGAAGAAACATTTGCATTAATAGTGTTTATACAGATTTCATGTCTACATCTTGTCCTCTGAATAACTATTATGAAGACAACAATATGCAATGTATTCATAGTTGTAACTGTCCTACTGACCTGTTTTTGAAATTGTTTTATTGTTATTTTATCTTTTTAGCTCACTAAAATAAATAAAAGAAAAAAGTTGAAATAGTGTGGCCTCCCCCAAGTGTGTTTCTCCTCTGTCCTGATACAAATCATTCTTTCCTGCCTACTTCAAGTAAAGTTAGATAGGAAGACAACTGATTCAGGGAATAGTCACATAATTATGTCTCTAAGAAGCTGGGTACCATGTCCTGGAGCAGAGCTAACAAAAGCTGTGGCTCCCTTACCTGGGCTAAGTGTGTGAGCAAGGCACTTGGCCAGCTTGAACCCCTCAGTAAGTCTGTCTTTGAAACTCACCTGACATCTATATTGGTCATCTTCAGTGAGGAGACTGCTGAGATTCTGATGAAGTGTGGAGGCAGTATGTCTCCCTTCCTCTAACTTCTGTCTTAATTTAGTCAGTTCTTGTGCTTGATCTTCAATTAGAAATTTGAAATCCCTGCGTTGAAAAAACAAGGAAATACATATCATAGGAACTGTGCATGACAGATCAACAGACCACTGAGTGAGGTTGCTATGAGCACTGGTCTTAAAGACTTCTAAACATTTATCTGGTCCATCTTTACCAACAGTACATTATTGCTTTGAATGACAAATAGCCAAGATGGCTCCTGTAATCTGGTATATTCAATGTTCATATGCTTTCTTAGTCTTTGAAAGTTGTAACACAACACATATATGTCTACTTGCAAATAAATACATATTATGTAAATTGTACATTTCTCAAATTGGCTTCTAATTAGTAAAATTTCCAACAATCACCTCAGTGTAAGCAGGTAAGATAAATATGACTCCCACTTGAGTCTTTTCATACAAAAGAGGGGAGTAAGGACTGAGGACAGTAATAAACCAGAGGTTAACTCAGATCAAATCCACAAATCCCTAAGAAAAGAGAAACTTCCAAAGAGTACACTGGCCTGGTGGGTTGGCTGAATGAAACTCATAAGTCAGAAGTTTATGTTTCCCTTCACATGATGAATGTGAATCCATTCCTCTTGGCACTTCAAAGACACTATATATCTTACCTATCCATATCATCCATTTTAGGAAGAAGTTCTTTTCCTTTTTTTTCATTATTTCTCTTTTTACTATTTCCTGCAAAGTCAGAAATCAACAATCAGAATGTAAGTCATACTGGACCACCCAGGCCTATAGGTGACATAAGTACATAAGTCTGACTTTATGATACACTGAAAGAAGTATACTGAAAAGTCCTAGGGTTTGTCATCCAAGAATTTGTCTTGCTCTGATCATAGAGAAATGAAACTGCAGACTCAATATGCCTGGGAATTTTGCATTAAAAATGCTAAATTCACTTCATAAGGGAGGACTCACAAGTTTCACTCAGAGAAAAGAATAGTTCATGATCATTAGTCAGATCACCAAGAGGCTCCAGGATGTTCCACTGGTTGCATCCCTGGAAGGAAGATTTGGGGTCTTCCTCCAATGAGGCCTGCAGGATTGGCTCATCTTGATCCTTTCTTGGATACTTGAGCTTCATCCTGGTGTCATAGAGAATATAGTCAAACAAGGGAATATCCAATACAATATTCCCAAGGGTGCTATCAGAGGTGCAGGGTAGTAGTCCTATGAGATAAAGGTCACTACCTGCAAACAGAAAGAAAATCATTGTGCAAGAGCCACCTGCCTGAGTTCAGGAGAGGAAGCAAATGCACAGTGCAATGACTGCAGGACCACCTGATGGAAAAGGGGCCGAATCATTATACAGGAAACCACCATGATACCAGGACAAAAAAAAAAAAAAAAACACCAGTGACTCAACACTGCCAATAATGCTGTTTTACCACCAGCAGTAAGGGCAATAATTCTGAGAAACTGGAGGGACAAAGAGATCTTGTGCATCTGAAGACACTATACATACACTGTTACATGATAGATATTTTTAGTCTGGTTAGGTTCCTTGTTATAAAATCTTGTGGACACATTCCAACCTCTCATACATAACCCAACAGGCAGTGCATCCTAAATCCAATCATACAACAAAGGAGTGCAGATTCTGTGATTTTTATATATCTTTGAGGTGATTCATTCTACCCAGTTGCAGATTAGTATTTCAGGGACAATGGGCACATTTTTGAAAGAGGCATTTCACTGGGTGAGAATATGTTGTCACACTGGCAGGTTGTTCTACTATTGTATATAAAATCTATGGCCACTTTATATCTCCTTTGGGACCACTTGGGAACTTCTTCATATTTTACTCATCCTAATCATGTTCCTGGATATGTATACATTGTTACCTGAGGGTCAACAATTCATATTCTTTTTTGGACTCTTCAATTTCATAGTTCCCGGAAACCAAGTTCAGAAATGAAAGTCACGCCTTAAGAATGTAATAAAATTAACAAAAGATTTTAAAAAATAGTAAAACTATAAACTAAAAAGATTAACATATTTAAAGACGGAGAACCAGAAAAAAATACAGAACCAAAAAAAGAAGAAAAAACAAATGAACATGAAGCAGTAGTTAAGATGTCAGATATTTATTGAACTGTATCTATAAAACCCCCACTTTCAGTGATTTTAATACTCCAAGTAAAAGTCAAATATGTTCAGAGTAGATGACAAAATAAGCTCTGTAATCTAGAAGAATTCACATCAAAAATGGAGATGCAGAATTATACACCATATTAACACTCATCAAGAGAATGCTAGAGAGTAACTATATTAAAGTAAGGCAAAGAAAACTTCAAAGGAATACAAATTGTCTAGCACAAAGACAACCACCAAATAATGGGAGGTTCAATATTTCATGGAAATGTGATTCTCCTCAATGTGCATACACTGCAAAGTTCAAAATACTGGATACAAATATGATACATCTGCAAAGAGAAATAAATGGTGTCAGTATTTCACTTGGACAATTCAACATCCACTAAACACTGGCATACATGAACAGGTAAGAAATAACTATAACACAGTTAAACTGGAAAAAAACTACAGGAGATACCATCACTGAAGATCCTTATATATTAAAAGGATAACAAAACCTTATTGTCAAAACCCACATAGCCCTAGCTTGGAATAGACAAATTCTCTTAAAGACAAACTTATTAAAGTTCTCACAAGAACATTCTGATAATAAGCCTGTACATATTAAAGAAATTACATCACTTCCTATAATGTCAAGAACTAAAACCATTTGGCCCAGATACATCAGTGGAATGAACTGAATTCTACCAAGCATTACAGGAAGAAATTTCATGAGTTGTCTACAGATAGGTCCTAATACATAATTTCACAAGGAATAAGTATTAATTTATTCTGTGAGGTAAGCAATACTATAATTCTGAACATGGACAAGGCTTCAGAAGGCAAAGTCCCATGGGCAAATACATGTCATAAAAGGAACAACTAAAACTTTTTAAAACGTAATAGTTAGGTGGGTGTGGTGGCTCACACCCATAATTTCAGCACTCAAAAGGTTGAGGCAGTAGGATGGGTGGATTTTGAGATCATTCTGGGGTTATGTGGCCAGCCTGAGCTGCAAAACAATACCCTTTCTCAAAAAGACAGAAATAATACAAACTAATCAATTAAAAATAAAATAGTGTGAGCAAATTAAATGGAAAAATATGTATTAATCAATATGGAAGACATACAAAGATGATTCAAGATTTTGCCATTGATTAAACCATCACATCAATAGACCAAGAGAAAACATTTTGAATCATATGAATATATGCACAGTAAGCAAAATCTAAACCAAGTCCTATTGAAAAATCTCAATCTACAAATACAGATAACCTCATCCATATAAGAAAGACTATATTTGAGTTGGGTGTGGTGGCACCTGCCTGTAGTCCCAGCATTTGGAAGGCTCAGGTAGAAGGATGGAACCAAATTTGAGGTCATGTTGGCTACAGAGTTTTTTAAAAGGATAAGGTCGATACCCTGCCCATTTGTGAAAACCTAGATTCTTTCACATCAAGGGCATTTGCTTGGTAGGGATGCCCATGCTAATCTGTGAGATGGAATATTATACTCCAGTTAAGAGATAATACTACCCACTAAAGGGGATATAAAGGATGAACAAATCAAAAGGACTGGAAAAAATATTTCTTTGTTTACAGAATAAACACTTGCCTGGCAATCCCAAGGGCCTGAGTTCAGTCTCTGGCTCCACAAAAAAAAAAAAAAAAA
>PVKA01024601.1:0-34021 GCA_004027165.1 Ctenomys sociabilis | reverse complement strand
CATCCTATATAACTTAATTTATATACAGTTTACCTACTAGTTTATGTATTCTAGGAATTAGATTTTTTAGCTTATAAATTTTTATTTATAAATTCTAGATTATTTTCTAGAAGTAACATGGCCAAAGGATATATGCATTATTTTTTATCAAGATGTCTATTAGGTCACTTTTGATATACAAGTCATTCCTTCTTTTTTTTCTCCTGAAAAAATTGCCAGTAAGTTTGTTTATATGAAGCTTTTTGTCTTTGCTTTTTTGTTGTTGTTGTTTTTTGAGACAGAGTCGGACTGTGTAGTTCAGGGTGGGCTTGAACTCACTAGGTAGCCCAGGCTAGCCTCTAACTAGTGTATCTAATTACCCACCTCCTGCCTTAGCCTCCCATGTGCTGGGATTACAGGTGTAGGCCCCCCCACTTGGCTTGTTTGAAGGAACTTTGAAATTTAAAATAATTTTAGATTTAGAGAAAAGTTGCAGAGATAGTAGAGAGTTCCCATGTACTCTTTAGTCATCACCCAGTTCCTTCCAATGTTAGTATTAAAACCGAGAAATTACCTGCCAACATGATAGATTTTATTCAGATTTTGTTTTTGCGTTAACGTCATTTTTCTGCTTTCCATTGCATTTAGACATAAACATACCTATGCAGATACTCTCCCCTTTATTTGAACTTTGTAAAAGAAACCAAGCTGTTGATACAGGTCTGAATTTTTTTGTTTGCATCCCTATAGTGTCATTTAACATGTTCCTCAGCCCTCTTTCTTTGCTATAAACTGATAGTTAGGTTTCTTTCTGGGGGTTTGATCTGATTCCAGGTCAGGTAGTTTTCTTCTGGTAACATTTACGAAAACACTTATAGGTGGTGTACACTTTTTAATATGCATTTTAAAAGGCTCTGGATATACATCATTAATAAGTTTCCCAGAATATTTTATCAATTAATATTTCCCCTAGCTGGATATGAGAGAACACACCCTATTGTGCTCTTGTCAGCATAATCAGTGAATTCTTACACAGCTCAATAAATTCAGAAACAATACTTACTGGCTAAAGTTTTTAGAGGTAACTAAATATATCTGCTGCAAAAATTAAATTTGAAACTCCTTGTTACCTGTATATTTTTTAGCCTCCAGAATCTGAAATGATAAATATACATGTAAGTTTATAAATTCAGAAATTTAAAAGATTTAAGCTGGGCGTGGTGGTGCATGCTTCCCAGCACTCGGGAGGCTGAGGCAGGAGGATTGTTGTGAGTTCTAGACCAGCCTGAGCTACAAAGTGAGCCTAAGGCCAGCCTGAACTGCATAGTGAGACCCTGTCTCAAAAAGACATTTAAAAAAAAAAAAGATTTAGTTAAAAAGGCAGAAAAGTAGATTCTTTAATTAGGTACATTATTATTATCATTATTATTATTTTGTTTTTTGAGAGCCTCATTGTGCAATTCAGGCTGGCCTTGGACTCACATTGTAGCCTAGGCTGGCTTTGAACTCCTACGGACCTTCTTGCCTCAGCCTCTCAGATGCTGGGATTACAGGCGTGTGCCACCATGCCTGGCATTAGTACTTTATTATTACTATTATTTATTTTTCATTTTAATGAGAGTACTTTATTATTATTTAAGTGAGGAAATGAACTAATGAAAACATTAAATAAGGTTCATCTCTTTTTTCTTCTTTATATTCTCTAGAGAGCTGCTGTTGATAGTATTGAAAATTTGTATTTTGATCTTTTGATGATAATGAGCTCTATTTAAACCACTTTAATAACTTTTTAAAAGCTGTGATGTACAATGTATGTATGTATGTATGTAAAATTAAGCACTGTTTTAGTTGGACTCTATGTCCAAGATGCTTTTTTTTTTGGTCTTTTTAAGACAGGGTTTTGTGTAGTTCAGGCTGGCCTTTGTAGGCTAGCCCTCTTCTTTCTTTTTTTTTTGGACTCAGGCCCTTGTGCTTGCCAGGCAAGCACTTATTCTACTGAGCTATCTTGCCGGCTCACTTTGCAGCCTAGGATGGTCTCAAATTTACAATCATCCCCCTGCCTCAGCCTCCCAAGTGCGAAGATTACAGGCATGTGCCACCATGCCTGGCTGTTCAAAATGCATTTATGTAAGAAAAATCATGATTTACTAGCAAGAAATCTTGGGAAAATTCCATAAGCTAATTCTCAGTTTCCTTGTCTGTAAAATAAGATGGTAATTCCACATTTAAGAGATACAAAATGCAGGATCCTGCATAGTAATTTATTCATTTTGGTGGAACCGGGAATTGCACTCAGGCCCTTGTGCTTGCACAGAAGTGCTTATTCCACTGAGCCATCTCCCAAGCCCCTTTGCATAGTAATTTAATACATTTTGATTTCTTCTTGGAAGCATGGTTTCTATTTTTATTTATTTACTTTTTTTGTTTTTGTGGTACCGGGGATTGAATTCAGGACCCTGTGCTTGCCAGGCAAACACTTATTCTACTGAGCTTTCTCCCTGGCCCTATTTATTTACATTTTGCAGTGCCAAAGCCTTGTGTATAGTAGGCAGGCAGTCTACCAATGGGCTTTACTCTGACCTCCATTTCTGCCTTGTATTTTGCTTGTTAGTTTGTTATTGTATACCATATATTCACAGACTTATTTATTCCTCGACTTTTCTTCTTCTTTTGGCAGGTCTTGATATATGCTAGGCAAGTAATCTATGACTGGGCTATATTCTCAGTCCTTTTTGTTTTATTTAGGGTCAGGGCATGGATAGTTTCCCAGGCTGCCCCTGAATGTGCAGCTCTGTTGCCTCAGCCTTCTGGGCAGCTGAGATTATAGGTGTGTACAACTGCTACCAGGTGAACCATTGATGGGAAGATTTTAATAAAATGCCCACTGTGTTTCTTTTAGTTTCATAAGCAATCTTTGACCCAAACACCAGGACGAGAACCTCCTATTCCCCGGGTACAGAAGAGGGCCCGTTCACGTTCCTTCAGTGGGCTTATTAAGGTAGGTATGCTGGGCTTGGGCTGTCTTTCAGAACTGAATGGGAGGAAATTTGAGTCTGCCTCTCCTCTCCCTTCCCCTGTCTGCCCTCCCCTCTTCCTTCTCATCTCAGTTTGTAATGGCAAGGTCTTGCCATGTAGCTCAGGCTAGCCTTGAACTCACTATGTAGTCTGGACTGCCCTTGGACTCATGGCAGTCCTCTACCCTCAGCTTCCTAGTGCTGGGACTGGAGGCTTGTGCCACATAGTCCAGTATGCCTCCTGTTCCTCCTCCTCTTCTCTTTTCTTCTCTGTCTGTCTCCCTCCTCCTCTGTCACTCTCCCCCTCTCCTTCTCCCCTTCCTCTTTTCCCTTCATTTTTTGAGATAGGGTCTCATTATGTGTAGTCCAGGGTGGCCTTTGAGCTCACTATGTCGTTTAGGCTGGTCTTGCACTCACAACCTCCTCCTCCCACCTCCTGAGTGCTGCAGTTATGGGTATGCACCCCATGCCTGGTATCTGACTGACTTTTCTAATGCATGAAATGCTTTCTTCTGCTCCTAAGGATTCTGTAGGGGGTTAATTTGTAAGATAGAATTTTGAAGAGCTTTTGTTAAAGCATTTTGCTGTGTTTCAAACCAGAGAAAGGACTCTGAAATAAAAGAAATAGAGGCCTTTCCTTCTCTTCTGGGCTGAGGACAGTCTCATTCCTGACCAGTACAGTCTTACTTTCTGACCTACCCTGTCCTTCATTGCCCAACCTATGGAGAAGGGAGGAAGTTAAGAGACTAGGGAAATTGTTAGAAAAATGGACTTTAGTGAGATTAATGCTTTAATTGTTATATTCTCTTCTCATATCAAACTCATTAAAAAAAATCTGTTTTTAGAATTAATACAAGATACATTTCTGTGCTATTGATGCCCTCACTGCAGATTCAGTTTACAAGTCATTAACAACCTGTAGTTAAGGAGTTTGCCATCAGGTGGCAGTAGATAACTTGGTTATGGGATTCAAATTTCTATGCACAAACTAGAAGCAGGTTGTGGTTAATTGAAGACAGCACTTTTTTGTATTGTTCAGTGTTATACTAATTTTCTTTCAAAAATTGTTTTAACACTACTAAGATACATAAATTCAACATTATGAAACCCTTTGATTAAAACTTTAAACTTTGTCTTATAAAATGAATGACTTCTAAACCTTTTTTCCTTCAAGAAGCAAGAAGCATTTTATTGTTTGTTTTCTCTTAGTATTTTTAAATTTTAGTACAGGGTCTACAGGGTCTCACTATGTAGATCAGACTTGCAGTGATCCACCTGTGTTCAGCCTCCCAAGAGTTGGGATTATAGGTGTGTGCTACTACACCTAGTCTCAGTCACTCTCAGCGCACCCCATGAGTGGGGCCAGAGTGGCACAATGGGCATCGAACTCCGGTTGCTGCATCTGCCTAAGCAGGTGCTTTAATTCGCTGAGCTATTTGGCCAGCCCTAGTTTTTTGAGATAGGGTGTTGTAAAGGCTAGTTTCAGACTTACTGTTCCTTTCTCAGCTTCCCAAATGTTGGCACTGCAGGCATGAGCCACCATGCCTGGTTCAGCAAATTCACTTAACCCTAATTGTGGTCCTTATTATTTCTGGGAGTCTAGAATTTACTCTTGGTCTTGATTTGCTGGGGCCAGTAGCTTCTGGGACACTTAGGGTTTGTTTGACATCAGAATTTCCTTTGCTATTAACAGTGACAAGGCAGTTCATGAAGTAGAAGAGAACTTTTGCAAATCATATATTTGGTTAAGAGTTAATATCTAGAATGTGACTTCTCAGCAAAAGTCGTATGACTCTAGAATATAAAAACAACCTCATTAAAACATGGGCAAAGAGGCCGGGGAGATGGCTCAGTAGAATAAGCGCTTCCCTGGTAAGTGCAAGGGCCTGAGTTCAAGCCCCATTCCCCCCCCCCGCAAAAAAAAAGATGAGCAAAAGGTAGCTGTTTCTCCAAATAAAATGTGCAAATGACCAAGAAACACAAATGAAAATGTGCTTAGCATCACTAATCTTAAGAAAATGTAAATTAAAGAGATAACATCTTATGCCTCCTAGGATGGATATTATTTAAAAAACACAACAGAAGAACAAATGTTGATTAGCGTGTAGAGAACTGAAAACCTTTGTACTGGTGGGAATGTAGATGGTACAGAATCTGAGGAAAACCATGTTGCAGCCTTTTTTTCACTTTTTAAAAATTACTTAAGTGTATCAGTATATTGTAGGTATACATAATGATCATATTCATCATAGATAATTTGAATCTACATGATATAATTTAAAAAAATTTTTTTTAATTTAAGTTTATGTATTTGGTACAGGGTTTCACTCTAGCTCAAAGGCAAGGCTGGCACAGTATGTGATGTGGAGGATTAGAACCCAGTCCTTGTGCTTGTTAGGCAGATACTTAGACTGCTGAGCTATTTCTGTGGCCCCCATTGGTTCCCCCCCCTTCTCCTAGCTTCACTTCAACCCCTTTGTTTTCATTTTGTCCTTCTTTTCCTTTTCCCCTCCCCCTCCCTAGTTCCCCTCTCCGTTTTGAACGTTTTCTTCCCACTTCCTGATATATATTGTACATAATCCTTTTTTACACTTTCAGTTTCTCACACCAGTGAAACAATGAGGTATTTACACATGTGTCCAATTTATTTCACTTAAGAAATAGCCTTAAGGTGTATCCATTTACCTAGAAATGTCTCAAGGGTCTCTTTCTTTATGGTAGACCAGTACTCAATTGTCTAAAAAGCCCACATCTCTTGTAGCCATTACCAGTTAATGGGCATTGGGTCTGTTTTTAGGATTTAGCTATTGCAGACTGCTGCTATAAACATGGGTGTGCACAGATCAGTGTTTTTAACTCTTTCAGGAAGTTACTAAGAAGGGGAATAGCTTGGTTGAATGTAACCCATGGTTGCATCAGTCTGCACTCCCACCAACAGTGGAAAAGGGTTCTTTTTTCCCCACAACCCCACCAGCATTTGTGATTGATGAATTTCTTTCTTTTTTTTTTTTTTTGATGAATTTCTTGATAATAACCATTTTTATGAAGTGAGATGGAATCTCAGTGTTGTTTTAATTTGCATCTCTAGAATGGCCTGTTATATTGAACATTTAAAAAATATTTATTTGCCATTTCTGCTTTTTCACCTTAGAAATGTATATTCATTTAAGCAGCCCATTTTTGGATTGGGTCTTTAAATTTGAAGGATCTGATTTTTTGGGGGTGGGGTGTGCAGGCTGGCTTTAAGCTCACTTTGTAGCCCAGGCTGGCCTTGAACTTGCAGCAATTCTCCTGCCTCAAACTCCTGAATGCTGGAACTACATTTCTCTCTCTCTCTCTCTCTCTCTCTCTCTCTCTCTCTCTCTCTTTTGTGGAACCAGGGATTGAATTCAAGCCATTGCACTTTGCTGGGACTAGAGTTGTGCACCACCAAACCTGGCTGTGGTCTAATTGTTTTGAATTCTTTATGTGCTCTAAATATTTGTCCTTTGTCTGAGGAATAGCAGGCAAAAATTTAGATGTTTGATTCATTTTGATTTTAGTTTAGTGTATGGTGAAAGATACAGATCTAGTTTTAATCTTTGGCATGTGGAAAGCCAGTGTTGCCAGTCTCTTTAATAAATGGTGCTAGTAAGGGCTAGCCAAATAAAGCACCTGCTTGCAGGCACAGAGGCTGGGGGTTTGATCCCTGGGACCTGCCATGCTTCCCCCACCCCCTGGGGCACTCTGAGACAGACTGGGCATGGTGGTGTGTGCCTGTAATCTCAGCTCTTGGGAGGCTGTAAACAGATGGATTACTATGAGTCTGGTCTAGTAGTGAGACTCTGAACACCCTGTACACCCTTCCCTGAAATACAAAAAAAAAAAAAAAAAAATTCTGGTAAAACTGGCTTTCCACATGCCAAAGATTAAAAGTAGACCCATATGACAAAATTAAAAAATTACTTTATGAATCAGCAATTCTACTTCTTTGTATATTCAAAGAATTAAAAGTAGGGTCTTGAGGAGATATTTGTTCAGTGCTTATAGCAGCACTGTGCAGAGTAGCCTGCAAGTGTGATCAACTCAGCTGCTCACTTATAGGTTCATTTGTCAAGCAAGCAAAATATGGTATATGCAAATGAGCAGAATATTATGGACCCTTAAAGGAAGGAAATTCTGACATATGCTATAGTGCAGGTGGACTCCTAAGACATATAATAAGCAAGTCACAAAAAGACAATTATTGTACAGTTCTACATATATGAGGTATCTAGAGCAATTGAATTCATAAGAGTCAGAAAGTGTAATGGAAGTTGTCAACATCTAGGGGTGTATGAAGGGAATAGGGAGTCATCTAACATATAGAGCAGTGCTACTGAACCTGTGGCATGCGTGTTATTTTTCTTTTAAGACAGAAGGCGATGTATGAGTTGTTTTTTTCTAAACTAAAACCTTACAGTTCAGGTTTAATTGCAGTATCAGCACTTCTTTGCAGTAAGTGAGTGAGTTTTGAGCACTAAAATTTTGCCATTGCTGGTATAGAGTTTCTGTTTGAGAAGATGAAAAGGATTATGGGGATGAATATGGGTAATAGTTGGACAATGATGTGAATGTACTTAATGCTGCTGAACCATACATTTAAAAGTGGATAAAATGGTAAATTTTATGTATATTTCTTTTTCTTTTTTCGCAGAACGGGGGATTGTACTTAGGTCCTTGTGCTTGCTAGGAAAGTGTTTATTCTACTGAGCCATCTCCCCGGCCCCTATGTATATTTCTTATACTTAAAAAAAATTCCCTTTACTAGAACTGTAGAAGTACATGTTCATCACTAGTATAAAATGAAGGGGGCTGGAGGGATGGCTCAGTGGAATATGTGCTTCCCTGGCAAGCGCAAGGGCCTGAATTCAATTCCTGGTTCCGCCAAAAAAAAAAAAAAAAAGGGCCTGAGGAGATGGCTCAGTGGAATAAGTGCTTGCCTGGCAAGCGCAAGGGCCTGAGTTCAATCCCCACTTCCGCAAAAAAAAAAAAAAAAGAAAGAACCACCTGCCTGTCATGGTGGTACATGCCTGTAATCCCAGCACTCGGAAGGCTGAGGCAGGAGGAGTGAGGTGAGCCAGCCTGGGCTCCATGTTGAATTCAAGGCCAGCCTGAACTGCATAGTGAGACCCTGTCTCATCCCCTGCCCAAATAAAATGAACAATTTTAGTTTACTATAAGGTTTTCTTCTGAGTTGGAAAAATGTGTCATTCTCTACGGGTTCTCTGTTACAAAGATGACTGATAAAAAGGTATAGTCAAGGGTTTCTTTAACTGAAGTTATTATTTTTTAAAAAAAATCTTTTGTTTATTTATTTATTTGGTACAGGGTCTTGCCACATAGCTCAGGCTTGTAGAATTCCACCTGTCTTAGCCTTCCTAGTTCTGTGATTACAGGCGTGTGTGCCACCATGCCTGGTTTTGGTGTCTGGCATGGCATACCGGTTCTGGGGCTGGCAGAGCATACAGTACTGGGGATTGAATGTGGATCCTTCAGCCTGCCAGATAGGCACCTGGGCTGCCAAGCTATCTCCCAGCCTTTAACTGAAGTTAGATGGGATAGTTTTCTGTTTCCGCTTCTGCTGTTGGTTTTAGCTATGTCAACTAATCATTGCTTGAAATGTGAATAGACAGTTTTCTCCTTGACTGCTGCCCACTTCTTTCCTGAAATTTTAGAACTTTAGAGTTTATAAAACAGTTTACAATTAGGTTAAAACATGTTGGAACAACAATTTTATTTTTTTAAAATCATTATTACTATTATTATTTTTGTCTTTTTGAGATAGGGTCTTGCCATGCAGTTCAGGCTGGCCTTGAACTCATTTAGTAATCCAGGATGGCCTGGAACTCCCAGTGACCCTCCTGCCTCAGCCTCCTGAGTGCTGGGATTACAGGCGTGTGTCATCACACCTGCCCAATTATTATTATTGTTTGAGACAGAGTCTCACTAGGGTAGTGTAGGCTGGCCTTGAACTCACTATGTAGTCCATGCTGACCTCAAACTCATGCCCCTTCTGCCTCAATCTCCTAGAGGCTGGGATTAGAGGCACCTGGCACCATGCCTGGCTGCACATGCTGAGATTCTTGAGCTGACAGTCAGTGTACGCTTTGCTCAGTAGCTCTGAAGTGCGGGTGATGTCTTTTTAACAGTTTTTTTGAAACTTCACAACCAGTCCAGTGGCACTCCCACCCCTGGGTCCTCTCAAGTGAAATCTGACTTGTGAAAGGAGGATGTATTGTTTGTATTTTTTCCAGCATTTCTGTGTTTTAGCTATTTTGCTTCTATTTTATTTATTATTATTATTATTATTATTATTATTATTATTATTATTATTTTGTCTTTTTTAAGACAGGATCTCACTGTGCAGTTCAGGCTGGCCTCAAACTCACTTTGTGGCTCAGGTTGGTCTCGAACTCACAACAATCCTCCTGCCTCAGCCTCCCGAGTGCTGGGATTACAGGCATGCACCACCATGCCCAGCTCTATTTATTTATTTATTGTATTTTAGGAAGGGTCTACAGGGTGTTTAGGGTCTCACTACTATATGATTCCCAGTGATCCACCTGTTTACAGCCTTCCAAGAGCTGGGATTACAGGTGGGCCATCACTCCTAGTCTCAAATCCTGTCTCAGTGTGCCCTGGGGGCAGGGCCGCATGGCAGGCCAGGTGATTGAACCCTGAGCCCCTGTGCCTGCTTGCAGGAGATTTAATCCACTGAGCTATTTGACTGGCCCTGAGGTTTCTATTCTTTATTTAAAAATGAATCTCTCCTCAGCTTTATTAACATACAATTGACAATCTGCTTCCTTTGATCTCTTTTTTGGCTAGATTTTTTTTTTTTCCCCTCCAGAATTCCTCATGCACATTAACTTGTTAAATCAGAATATCCTGAATGCTGTTGATATTTATAATACAGAGTTAATGTTTTAGTTTTTGCATGTTCTTTTTTTTTTGGAATTCAAAGTTACTCTTTAAGGGGATAAAAAAGGAAGATTTCTCCAGAGATGGTAAAATTGTCACTGTCAGCTCAGCTCCTAAGCTGTTCAGAGATTTCAGTCTTGCTCTTATGGCAGTTATGTGAACAGTGGTCATGGGACCCTGTTAGGAGACCTGTGCCCTCTTGTGACCTATTAAGGCCCCAGAATTCCTCCACCTTCTCCAGTTCTGGGTGAGGACATGCCAGGGAAACATGATTTTAGCACAGAACAGCCTACATATCAGTGTGGAGGGGCAGAGAACTCAGCAGCTACCTGAGATGACACACTTCAGGGAAAAATATATTGGTAAGTAATTGATGTTTCCATTATGGCTTCAGAGGAACTCTGCAGTTGGCCTGTATCAGCTGGCTTAAATTAAGCATAGAGTTGGTTCTAATGTCTGAGTCCTTTTGAGTTTTTGGAAAGTAATTATTTAAAAGCCTTCTTTTTATGAAACGGCTGGAGAATACATACAAAAGTTGCCAGGATGATTTTTTTTTTTAACCTAAGGAAAACTGTAGTTTTGAAGGACAGTTTACTTACAATACAGATACAGCCCATGTTTATACATCAAATCTATTTTGTTCCTAATTAGCGCAAAGTCCTGGGAAATCAGATGATGTCAGAAAAGAAAGACAAGTACCCTACTCCAGAATCTGTGGCCATGGGTGAATTGAAGAATGCCAGCAAAGAAAATAGGAACTTGGTAAGATACTGCTCTGGGGACTTTCTGGGTGTGTATGTTTGTAGACAGGAGGAAATGGGTGTACTGTCTTTTGGTTTGCTGTGATTCTCTTGGCCAATTACCTGTTTTCAACCTTTTTAACATTCAATGATTTGATTTTTTTCCTCAATTAATCCTTTTTTTGTAAACTATTTTATTTCAGTGCGTTTTCTTTGAATCATTTAGTACTTATCTTGTGTTTAAGGAGGATATAGCTAGTCACAAGCTCAGATGACCAGTATAATGAACAGTTCAGGAACAAGTGCTGGCAGGTTCAGGTGATTCTTCCTGGGCGACCCCTGGGCAGACACCATATGAGCCTGGCCTCCCTGTGCTCTGCATGACCTGTGGGGTACTTCTTCAAAATGTATAGCTACTTTGTCAAGTCAGCATGAGTCTGTTAAGATTAATGAAGTATAAATATGTCAGTCTTGGTGAACTCCTCATATTGAAATTGAATGAGTAAATAATTGCTGTTAGGAAGGTCTGTCTATAGCACTGACATTAGAATGTTTAAACACCATACAATTTTCTTGTTATAGTTATTTTCTGACTCTCCAGCTGTCATGATGACACCAACAAGACTGAAATGGCCTGAGGGGAAGAAAGAGGGGAAAAAAGGTACTAATTGTACTTACTGTTTTCTTATTCAATGTAGTTCATTTCTGCATCTAGTCAGTAGTATTCACTTTGAATTCCCAGGGTAGTATAACTGTAGTCAGGAGGAATATGAAAATTATAAGGCCAGGTATTGGCCCTTGAATTCCTTCATTTCAGGGGTGTTCTACTCAGTACTGCCCTATGTGTTGAGGGGTTAAGGGTAGAGCTTAAGACCAATGACCTACCTGGTCTCTGCCATCTTCAGCGGCCAGGCCGCAGGCATGAGCTGTATTGAGTACTTGTTCAGCAAATTAAAAGCAAATGCAACTTGAGACCAAGAGCAGCAGTGCTGAGTGTGTGTATGGTCATAGAATGACTGTGCTCTATTTCTTTTCTTTTCTTTCTTTTTTTGGTGGAACCGAGGATCAAACTCAGACCCTTGCGCTTGCCAGAGAAGCGCTTATTTCACTGATTATTTCTATTTCTGTGTAGACATTAACCTTAGTTAATCAAAGAAGTTTCTTAGTTATTACAGGGCCTGGAAATTGCATTCTGTGATAACTATGTCATACCTTGTATCTCTTTTATGATGATTGTCCCAGGCTTTTCTGGCAACAGATTGCTTGCTGGAAAGAAAGATCATGAGATTTGTGTTAGCCCTTAATTGAGTTCTCATTCTTATCCAGGAAAATCACTCATTCTTTCAGAACTCGTTTCCTCCTCTGAAAATGAGGTGGGAACAGATGTAGCACCCTTATTCCAAAATTCTAAAAGCTTGAGATGCTCTAACAATCTAAAAGTTTTTGAGTCTCAAGTATTTTGGCTTTTAGAATTTTGGATTAGGGTTGTTTAACTTGCCTATGCAAGTATTCCCAAATCTCAGAATCTCCAAAATCTGATACTCCTGGCTCCAAGAAGTTTGGGTGAAGGATAATTATTAGTTACAATTGTCTCACAGGTTCATCATAAGACCTGGGGAGATAGATAGCTCAGTGGTTTAGGTGCCTGCCTGGCAAGTGCAAGGACCTGGGTTTGATCCTGGGTACTGCAAAAAAGAAAAAAAAACAAAATAAGACTCAGTTGAAATAATTGTTAAAGCATCAGCAAGTTGTAATGGCTGTTACTAAAGCAAACTGAATCAGACATGGCCTTTGATGCAAAGGTGTCTGTGGTAGGTGAGGTATTCTTTGGTTTGACAGGTTCACTTTGTCATCTAGACAGCATAATTTCTGTTTGAGACTTCAGCTCTAGAAAAACAAAACAAAAGCCCAGTCATTGTGGATGAATTGTTATTTTTCCTGGAATATCAGCTTTTAGCGTGGTCTTGGTTACATTTCAGGGAGTTGCTGAGCTCTCTCATCTGTGCTCACTGCTCCCAGCTTCTTGGCAGGGCTCACCGATTGAGGCATGATCCTTGTTTGACTTATTTGTGTCTCAATTTTTATCCTATGTTTGTGAATTAAAACTACAAGTTAGTTTTGAAAAATACTTTGTTTTGTATCAGTTATATCTTTTGTCACTTTCATTTTTGAAGATGAGCAGAAAATAATAAACCTTTCTAACTTGACAATTCTACTTTGGAAAGGAAGGAAAGAATTTAACAAATAAGCCAGTGTAGTATTTCACCAAGAAGGTTTAAATTTAAAAAATCATTTATTTATTTGGTACAGGGCCTCACTATGAAGCTCAGACTTGTAGTCATCTTCCTGTCTCAGCCTCCCCAGAACTGATTTACAGGCGCGCGACCCCACACTGGAGGTGCCAGGGCTGCCACAGCATGTGGTAGCAGGGATCGGACTTGGGTCCTTGCACTTGCCAGGCAAGTTCTTAGACCACTCAGCTGCCTATCTAGTCCACCAAGAAGTTTTTAGAATGGGATGCTTTTTTATATTCTTTCTGCCCTGGAAATTATACTCAGAACCTTTGCACCGAGCTGCACCTGCCTTCCTTACCTCCTTTAATTTTGAGGCAGACTACTAAGTTGTCCAGGATGGGCTCTATCTTGTGATCCTTTTGCCTTAAGTAACTAGGATTACAGGCATGCACTACCACACCTGGTAGAGCAGTGAGTCTTGACTTGTCTCTGGGTCTGCTAAAGCACCTACTTTTTTTTTTTTTTTTTGTCTTTTTGAGACAGGGTCTCACTATGTAGTTCAGGCTGGCTTTAAGCTCACTTTGTAGCTCAAGCTGGTCTCGAACTCACAACAATCCTCCTGCCTCAGCCTCCCACGTGCTGGGATTACAGGCATGGGATTACCACACCCAGCTTTTTTTTTCTTCGAGACAAGGTCTTGCTATGTAGTTCAGACTGGTCTTGAACTCACTGTAGTCTGGGCTGGTCTTGAACTTGTGGTGATCCTCCTGCTTCAGTCTCTTGAGTGCTGGGACTATAGGAGTTTGCCAATGTTCCTGGCTTAAAGTTTCATGCTTTGTTTTGCTTTGCTTGCTTGCTTGCTTTTTTCATTGTTAATACAGTATAATTTTTCTTTAGTATAGGGTATTGAGTGCAGGGCCTCATGCTAGTCAGATGTTAGTCTTCCACTGATCTACATGCCTAACTCTTCTTAAATTTTGTGTCAAGGTCTTGGTAAGTTGCTGAGGATGACATGAACTTGTGATCCTCCTGTCTTAGCCTCCAGAGTAGTTGGAATTGCAGGCATTGTCGCAGTGCTCCGCAGTGCATTCTTTTATGTGAGTGCATGTGTACATTTTTCTCTTTTTTTTGTGCAGGGTCTCACTATGCAGCTCAGACATGTAGTGATCCTCCTGTTTTCAGCCTCCCTAGTGCTGGAATTATAGGTGCATGCACCACCACACCCAGACTTCATCACTGGCTCAGTGCACCTGGGGGCAGGACCAGCAAGGCCTGTGGTGCCAGGGATTGAACCCTGGCCCCTGTGCTTGCCTAAGCAAGCACCTAGTCTACTGAGTTATCTCGCCAGCCCTTCTCATGTTTTTATATATAAAACACATGTGTACCATGTGTATATGTGCATATGTGTGTGTACATGTAGCTTTTATTAGATTCTCCAAAATGTTAATGGTATAGAAAAGTAAAGGCCCACACATGCCTTATGCAGTGGTGTTTTCACTTTCCTCTCTGGTCTACCGTGTAACACCTGCGTTGGTGTAGTGCCACTATCCTGGTATTGTTCTTGTCCTCCTAATTCTTTAACTGGCTTACTGTTGTCTGCTGAGCCATCTGCTTTCTTTTGTTGTGTTAGAAATCTATCTTAAGTTCTTTGTTCTTTTTCCTTTTGCTCCTGTCCCTCTTTGTACTTTGGTGCTCTTCCTGAACTCATTCTGCTCTCTGATGGTAACTATTCCCCAAGCAGCATCTCCAGTTCTGAACTGTCTTCTAGTCCCCTCTCTCCAAATCTAGGGACCTGCCAGGCATTTCTTTCATACAGCAACACATATAAACACCTAGGGTTTTGATAATGGTGTGTATATAATTAATGCAATTTTATTATCTTCATCGACAGCATAATCAACAATGCTTCTATTGATCAAAGCATTTCTCAACCTTTGCAGTACTGACATTTTGGGCCCTTAATTACTTATTGTGGGAGTTCCCTTGTACATTTTATGATGTTTGGTAGCATCCCTGGCCTCTGCCTAGTAGATGACATTGGCACCCTTTCCCTAGTTGTGACAATGAAAAATATTTCCAGACATTACTAAATGACCTGTGAGGAAAATGGAAAAAACCATTCCCATGTGATAACTGATGGTATCACCTACTTATTAATGTGCATTATTTTCAGTAGTAAAAATCTTGTTCTTCTAAGACTGGCCTAAATTCTTTCTCCTCTTTGAAACCCCTGGCTAATCCAGCCATCTAGGATTACTTTTTTTGCTTTGAAGTCTGATTGATGCCACTAAATTATAGACATTTAATAGATTTATGGTATTTACTTTAAATATGTTGTCCCATCTCTCATTTGGCTTATTTCCCCAAAGACTTGATATATCTGCTGTCCTTTGATTTCCTGCCTTGCTCTGGTAGCCATGTACATCGTTGAGGAGGAGCAGAGGTGATAGAACATGGGCCCTGTGCCAGCTCCCCGCTTAGCTGCACATAGCCGTATGTCCTCTGACAAGTTCAGGATATAGGCTACAGATTCTTCACCTGAAACAGGGCAGGTAGTTGTGAGGAAAAAAGATAATGGATGCAAAGAACTTGGAGTAAGATTATGTACTCACTGATTGGCGGGCGTTTTTACCAGTAAGATGATTTAGTGATCAGGCTGACCAGGAGGTTTTCTTTGAAGAGAGTTGAACTCTCAATTTCATTCTTTCTCAGGTTAGAAAAAATGTTTAGTATAGATTCTATGGCTTTCAGGTGGGAAGTATGCGAAAAGTAGTATATATAAACATAACTAATGCTCTTGTTTCTCCTTCAACCTAGGGTTCCTCTGAAGGATCCAGAGTTCTCCTGACCTCCACCCAGAATTTTGTGGGCCAGTGTCATTTCTATTCAGAGTGGAGCCTGGACTTACAGCTTACTTGCTGCTGTTGAACTGAGAAAGCCAACTAATCCTCTCACCCAACTGATAACCTCTAGACCTACTCACGGGATGACCTTTGTAAGCTGTGCCTTCAGAGACTATTAGGGACATTGTTTCTGTTTTTTAATATGGGAAACCACTAACCAGCCAACAGCATACACAGTACAGTAGGTGAGCAGAACAGGCGCCTCCAGGGCTCATTTAGGTTTTTAGGCCAGTTCTGTTTCTAAAAATACAAAATTTTGTGCTTAACTGCCATTTAAAAAAAGTACTGTCAATTCTAATATGTCGATATTATTTTTTTAACTGATAGTTTTGACTTTTCTCATGTTTGGATTGTGTTGTTTGTTTTAAAATCCATTTTAGATAGATTGGTAATTGAAATGGGCTGTAAGCTAGAAACTTCCACCCTTCTTTTTTGCAACGGGTTTGCCGTGAGAGCACAGGTGTAGTGAAAGCCACCACTAAATCCAAGCCAACATGGGAAAGGAAAAGACTCACATTAATATCGTTGTCATTGGACACGTGGACTTGGGCAAGTCCACCACAACCAGCCATCTGATCTACAGATGTGGTGGCATCGACAAAAGGACCATTGAAAAATTTGAGAAGGAGGCTGCTGAGATGGGGAAGGGTTCCTCCAAGGATGCCTGGGTGTTAGACAAGCTGAAAGCCCAGCGTGAGCGTGGTATCACCACTGACATCTCCCTGTGGAAACTTGAGACCAGCAAGTATTATGTGACCATCATTGATACCCCTGGACACAGAGACTTCATCTAAAACATGATTACAGGCACATCTCAGGCTGACTGTGCTGTCCTGATTGTTGCTACTGGCATTGGTGAATTTGAAGCTGGTATCTCCAAGAATGGGCAGACCCGTGAGCATGCCCTTCTGGCTTACACACTGGGTGTGAAACAACTAATTGTTGGAGTTAACAAAATGGATTCCATGGAGCCACCCTACAGCCAGAAGAGATACGAGGAAATTGTTAAGGAAGTCAGCACCTACATTAAGAAAATTGGCTACAACCCTGACACCATAGCTTTTGTGCCAATTTCTGGTTGGAATGGTGACAACGTGCTGGAGCCAAGTGCTAACATGCCTTGGTTCAAAGGACAGAAGGTCACTCCTAAAGATGGCAATGCCAGCGGAACCACACTGCTTGAAGCTTTGGATTGCATCCTCCCACCCACTCACCCCACTGACAAGCCTTTGCGGCTGCCCTCCAGGATGTCTACAAAATAGGTGGTATTGGCACTGTCCCTGTGGGTCGAGTGGAGACTGGTGTTCTCATACCTGGCATGGTGGTCACCTTTGCTCCAGTTAACATCACAACTGAAGTCAAGTCTGTTGAAATGCACCATGAAGCTATAAGTGAAGCTCTTCCTGGGGACAATGTAGGCTTGAATGTCAAGAATGTGTCTGTTAAAGATGTCTGAGCCGGGCCTGGTGGCGCATGCCTGTAATCCCAGCACTAGGGAGGCTGAAGCAGGAGGATTGCTGTGAGTTCGAGACAAGCCTGAGCTAGAAAATGAGCTTAAGGCCAACCTGAACTACATAGCGAGACCCTGTTTCAAAAAGACAAAAAAAAAAGGAAGAAAAAAGATGTCTGTTGTGGCAGTGTAGCTGGTGACAGCAAAAATGACCCATCAATGGAAGTACCTGGTTTTACTGCTCAGGTGATTATCCTGAACCATCCCGGCCAGATCAGTGCTGGCTAAGCCCCTGTCCTGGATTGTCACACAGCTCACATTGCTTGCAAGTTTGCTGAGCTGAAAGAAAAAAATTATCGCTGGTTTGGTAAGAAGCTGGAAGATAGGCCTAAGTTTTTGAAATCTGGTGATGCTGCCATTGTTGACATTGTTCCAGGCAAGCCTATGTATGTCGAGATCTCTGACTACCCACCTCTGGGTCATTTTGCTGTTCGTGATATGAGACAGACAGTTGCTGTGGGTGTCATCAAAGCTGTGGACAAGAAGGCTGCTGGAGCTGGCAAGGTCACCAAGTCTGCCCAGAAAGCTCAGAAGGCTAAATGAATATTATCCCTGCCACTTGCCACCCCAGTCTTAATCAGTGGTGGAAGACGGTCTCAGAACTGTTTCTCCCAATTGGCCATTTAAGTTTAATAGTAAAAGACTGGTTAATGATAACAATGCATTGTAAAACCTTCAGAAGGAAAGGAGAATGTTTTGTGGACTTTTTTTTTGTGTGTGTGGCAGTTTTTAAGTTATTAGTTTTTAAAATCAATACTTTTTAATGGAAACAACTTGACCAAAAATCTGTCACAGAATTTTGAGACCATTAAAACAAAGTTTAATGATTAAAAGAAAAAAAGAAACTTCCACCCTTTTTCACCTTGAGCTTTGGGAAAGTTCTTTATCTCATAAGGCTATTTTCTTTATCATCTTATTTGCCTTCAAAGAATTTATAGCTTCCTAGGAAATTTAAAATGATCTTTTTGGTACCAAAAGTGCAGACTATTTAGCCTCCAGTGTCAAAAAGGAATTCAGAACAGTATTTTAGCAAATTTCAGGTATTAAACTATTTCCCTCCCTCCTTCCCTCCCTCTGTTTATCCTTCCCCTCTTCTCTAAAACTTCCCTTTTCCTTAGTGATGTGACAAATTGTGTGGTTGAAGTTGTTTCTTTCCCTAGAATCCTCTCACCTACAGTATCCCTGGTGCTAAGTGAATACTTGTGTGCCAGGTTACTGTGACTCATGACGTCCCGGACAGCATCATAGAGGTTTGCTGAAATCTGTGTATTTGTGGGAGGCTTGGGAGTGTGTCTGGAGGGGCTGGCTGACTGGGCAGATTCTGCTGCTCCTTCCCAGCAGTCAGGTGTGCAGCTTGACCATCTCCCGAAAGCAGGTTGGAATCGGAGGAGAGAAGTAAATGGGTGGGCCCTGAAGGGCCCATAGGATTAAAGGAGAGCATATTTACTTGGAATGCATAGTGGCTTACCACCAGTGCACCAGAGCAGTTGCTCCAGTGCCTGGCCCTTGTCCAAATGGGCATAGGTAGCAGCTGGGAGATGGGGCTACAGTGCTTGGCTTTGGGTTGGGCATGTTCCCACAGGTTGGAGGGGAGCAGTGGTATGGTGTTGATGTTATCTGAAGTGCTCACTGCTCAGAGTAGTGTGTGGCAGGGGAAAATGTTGCGGCTCACCCATGGGTCTGTGAAGCTTATGTACCATTCTTACCCTGTGAGTTGGAGCTGAGTCAGGTACACTGTGGGGAAGAAGGTGCCTAGCAAAGAATTGTTTGCTGACCTATCTTTATAAACAATTGAAAGTGCTGCATTATTGTTTAAATGATAGATGACTGGAACAGCAGAGTTTGGCTTTGTGTCGGGGAGTCAGCCCTCTCTTTATACTATACTGTTTCTTTTGCTGCTGTTAGCCCATTTGTGAAGAAAATGGCAAATTTGGTCTTCCAACATGATAAATTGGGGCAATAAATGCATAGAAGTATAAAACTGCTTAGGAGCCCCTTACTCTACAGTAGTCTTAGGCCATTCATTATAATATTCACTAGTAAATTCATATGACTATTTTTTCTCATTAGGAAAAACACATTTTCTTAGATAACAGCAAATTCAGACAGAGAACCCCTTTGGTCTCACTAAATCAAAGTAGTGTTCTTTCTTAACTCAGTTCTTCTTTCTTTATCCATTTAAGTGTGTTTTATCCTGGAGAGACGTAGTAGTCTCTCATGTATGGTCTGCTACCAGGTAGGGGGAGCAGAATAGGGACTCAGTCATCCAGTCAGCTTTGCACTGGTGAGAGGTGCCTGGGACTTAGCAGATTCCAGGGGCTCAGTCCCTGTAGGCAGTATTTTGGGGCAAGGGTGGTGAGAGGGGTTTCCCATGTATACACACTTGGGCGGTTTGTGTGTGTTTGTAGGTATGTGTGTTTGTTTATTTATTGAATATGTGATGGCCCTTGTTTTAAGGGTATTATAGGTCATTTTTTCTTATACAAGCTGTGATCCAGTTGGAAACCAAATTTGAAGAATAAGCAGCAAATCATTCTACTTTCTAATCTGTAACTATTCTAATCCTGTGAAATCTTATGATTTTTTTTTTTTTTTTTTTTCAGTACTGGGGATTGAACTCAGGACTCTGTGCTTGCCAGGCAAGCACTTATTCTACTGAGCTGTCTCTCTGGCCTAAAATCTTATAATAAACTTTAAAAAATAACCTTTTTCATTTCACAGAAAGTTACTATCTTCCTTCTGACTTAATAGGTAGGTATTTTTGAGCCATTATTTAATTTTTTAATCTATAAGATGTTTAAAACCCATTTTGTTGTATTTATTTTTCATATGGGAACAATCTCTTTGGAAGTGCCTCTTGTAGTCTCTAAAGTTCTTTTCTGGGGTCATTGCCATGGGTTTTGCTGTGGTGTCAATTTAGGGCACTGTATTTGTGCCAGAGGAATACAGCATAAAAACACAGCCCCTTCCTTGGGTTCAGATCTGTTTGGGGTGAGCTGCACTGGGTAGACTGACTTTGGCATTTGGGATGAACGACTCTTGTTTGAAAAACCCTAGAATAGCAGTGAAAGAGGGAGGAGATAGTGGTTCTACCAGGTGGTAGAACATATCAGAGGAGCAGGTAATGAATCATAACTGGACCACAGCTCACCCTGCACAAAGGAAAGCCTTTACCCTGATTGTCCTTCCAGGGTCAGTCAAGAATGGTAAGGGGACACCCTTGGGAAGTCTAGAGGGCTGACGGTAGTGACCATTGGCTGTGCTAAAGGTGACTATTTCTGTTGGTCCAAGGAAGCCATTTGATCCTAGTATCTGAGCAAAGCCATTCTTTCCTCCTGAGTGGAAATCTTTCTGTTCAGCTTCCCTCATCGGAGCCTCCGGTAGCATACGGTTTAAAGTACTGCATTCTAGGAACTTGTGGTCATCGGGACTGTGCCGTAATGACTGGCTGTGTGACCGTTCAGTGGGAGGCCATCTTTGGGGATGACCATCTCTCGACTTCGTCTCCTCCTATTTATTCTGCTGGCCTTCCAAGGGTTTGGAAGGTTCTGGCACCCATTCTGAGGCCACATCTGTATAGATCTGCTTTCCCCAGGAGAGACTTATCCTCTCCTTCCTCTATTCTGAAGGGTTTGCACTGAAGACAGTGCCTAGGTCTAAACCTGGATGCCCACAGGACTCCCAAGATTTGGGAAAAACTTAGTCCCTACGATGTAAAGCTTTAAAATTTTATTTTAATTTTGATGCAAAGCTGTTGAATGTAGCAGTAATTAGCCAGTGGCAAACTCACTGTGGAAAGCTGGATTTACTAAGCAAAATGCTGAGATCCGGGTAGAGTTGCTGGTGACGGATTAGTGAGGAGGTAGAATATAGATAGCTGGAGTGCTTGAGTTACTATGGAAACGGGTATGTAAGACCACAGCTCATGCTAGAGAGCCCTTGAGCACGCCTCTGACATGTTTAGGGACCAGCACATCCTGTCAGGGAAAAAAAAAAAAAATGCTCTCACCCCAGGGGGCCTTTCTTCAGAGCAAAGTTGGCTTTTGCCCTGTCCCTGAGCTCACTGATAAACCTTAACCATGTTATGTTTCTTAAGAGGTCTTACCATTTTTTATTTTTCATTCTTATTTGACTGTATATAATGTATGTGTGTGTAATTATAAAGAAACATATGTATTATGTTTTATATTCTTGTAATATCCTGAAATTAAATTTCTTTTGTTTCATATCCATAGGCTTTGACTGGTCTCTTGTTCGTATATGTATTATACTGGGGATTGAACTCAGGATCTTGTTTATGCCAGGCAGGCACTGCACTGCTGAACTATATCACTGACCGTTTTGTTCACATTTTGATAGATGGATTATTTTATTTTTTCTTATTTTTAAATTTTATTTATCTAGTTTTTGTGGATATCTCAGCCCACCCTGGGGCGGGCCTGGCATGGCATGTGGTGCCAGGGATGGAACTGCAGTCCCTGAGTGCTTTCCTAAGCTTGCCTAAGCAGGTGCTTTAGACTGCTGAGTTATCTGCCTGCCCTGGAGAGATTATTATAAAGAGAAATTGCCTCTCATTCTGAGCAATGGGAGGCCTTTAAGAAAGACTCCTTTGGGGTAGTCAGCAGGAGGGCGGCTTCGGGCAATGAGACCCAACCTGCTCTGCTCCTAACCTCCTAATTACCTGTGGCTGAATCTAGGATGAGAAGCACTGATCTTAGCTTCTCAGGTAACTTGTCTCTGCAGTTAAATGTGAGGAAGGATCTGGGTGTAAGGGTGCATGCCCATAGTCCCAGCTATTTGAGAAGCTAAGGAAGTTCAAGGCCCTTGTCTCAAAATATAAAAGGAGTGCCCCTGTACTTGCTTAGCATGTGTCATTTCCTGGGTTCAAGCCCTAGTACTACAAAAAAAGAAAAGCAGGGATGGGGAAATGATAGATACAGTAGAAGTTAGGTGATATTTTAATTAGAGAATGGAAGGGACAGTATTTAGATAAACCTTAATTGTTCCTGCTCCTTTCTTAGTCCTTCCAGGTTGCTGTAACAGAATCCCATAGACTTCTAAACACTGAGTCTTAGGTACAGTGGCAGGTGTGTAGTCTGAGCTGCTTGGGGCTGAGATAGGCTCACCTGTGCCCAAGAGTTCAAGACCAGCCTGCACAATGTAATGAGTGCCCTTCCCACAAAGCAAGGCAAAGCAAAACCATAAACCCACACATTTATCACTTATAATCTGGAGGCTACGAGGTCTGAGTTGAAGGAGCAGCAAGCTTGCTGTTGGATGAGGCCTACTTCAGGTCACACACTGCTGCCTTTTCCCTGTGACCTCACAAGGTGGCAGGGATAAAGGGTGTCTTTTATAGACAGCCCCGTTCTCGAGGGCTTTGCCTTTTCTGCCTATTTTCTCCCACAACTTCCACCTTCAAATACCCTCCCACTGGGGATTAGCTTTCATTATGAATTTAGGGAAACACAAATACTAGGTCTGCTTCAGCTACTACCTAGATCTGAACCTCTGTGTCCTCTCATCTACACCGTGGGGACAGTGGTGTCCACCAGGTCAGCAAGGCCATGCCTAGCACTGAGGTTGTAGTTGGGGGTCTGTGGTTATGCTTCAGGAAAACATTTGCCCTGTAGTTGTATGTGAAACTTTCTATCCATTTGCAGTTTTGTAGGAGAGAGATTTCATATCTTCCACAGGAATCCAGCCGAGTCCTTGATCACTGAAATATGGAGAGCCACTAGCTTTCCTTTTGTGTGGCAGATGGCAAGTATTCATTAAATGTAATTCTTTATGTCAAGGATTAATTTTATAATCTGCAGGTTATTCATGCTGATTTTTTTTTTTTTTTAAGGGAAGGGTCTACAGGGTGTTCAGGATCTCACTACTAGATCACTGGAAGTTATCTTCCTGTTTACAGTTTCCCAAGAGCTGGAGATTGCAGGTGCACACTACCACGCCCAGTTTGATGTAGTTATTTTGATAACAAAGGAGCTACTTAAATCCGGAATAGAAGGAGAAACTGTCTTTATTCTTTTAACCACCCTTGTGTGGGTTTTTTGAGACAAGGTTGTACTATGTTGTTTTGGCTGATCTTGAGCTCACTGTGTAGCCCAGGCTGGCCTACCTTGAAGCAGTCCTCCTGCCTCAGGCTCCCAGAGTGCTGGGATTATAGGCATGCACCACCATGCCCACCCTTTGTGTCCTTTAGCCCGGTTAGCTGGGTGGATGCTTCTCAGAGCTACCTGTCTCCTGTCTCCCAAGGGTCCATATAGATTAGATGCTGTAAAGAAGCCAGGTCTCTTTCTTGAAAGTGAAGCTTGGAGAGACAGTGAGGCCATTCTAAAGGAAAAAAAAAAAAAGAGGTGGCAGGGATTTTGAAAAAGAGGAGAAAAATATAATCTTTAATCACTGAATTGAGGAAAGGAATGAAGTGGTGGAGATGCGTTAAACATTGGGAAAAGACAACAGCCAAGTGGGAACAGCTTCTGCCTTGGTCGCCCCTTTTCCTGCTCTACTTCCAATGCCATGCTCCCCTCCCTGACCCCCTCGGCCTGGTCCACCCACTTCCTGCCTTCCTGAGTAAGAGGAGGGAGCTTGAGTGATGAAGAGTGAGCCCCAGCCTTAGCCTTCATGTAGGGATGTCATACTTGGCTAGATGCTTTAAGGCCCAGCCTCTTCAGTTCCCTACAAAAGGAAGAATAAAAGTCAAGAGTTGAGGGCCAGCCTGATAGCTCAGTGGACTAAAGTGCCTACTTTTCAATCCCTTGGGGGGCTGTGCTGGTGCCGCTCTGAGGGGTATGCCTTGAGAAGGGGATTGATACTGGGTGAGAATTGGGCTTGGTGGTGCATACCTGTCATCCCAGCACTCAGGGGGCTGAAAACAGGAGAATGACTATGAGTCCAATCTACATCTATGTAGTGAGACCCTGAACACCCTGTAAATCCTGCCCTAAATACAGGAAAAATCAATCAATCAATCAATCAATCAATCGTTGAACAGTGGCCAGGTCTTGATTCAATCTGACCCATGTTATCCTAGCACTACCTACTGTCCAGGTGCTCCACCTTGGAATCAGGGCTAGATTGAGTGGGAGGGGCTGGTTCTGCCATTGCTAGCTTTCCTTTTTGATTCCCCCAAATAAATTGGTTTCATTTTTGGTGCCTTGAAAATTGAGGAATGCTTAATTCAGTTGAACCATATCCTTGGGGAAAAGACAAAGGAAACCAGCAGTCTGAAAACTGAATCTGAGGAGCTGGGCATGTTGATGCATGTCTATCATCCCAGAACTTGAGGCTGAGGGAGAAGGATTGCCATGAGTTTGAGGTCAGCCTGGACTACATAGTTCAGGGCCACCCTGAGCTACATGGCAAAACCCTGTCTCACCCCCTCAAGCCCCACCAAACCAAAAACTCAAACCCAAAAGACAAAGAATTCAAAGATATACAGCCATAGAATGCATATATATGGATATATATGGTTTTGGGCGAAGAGTATTTTCTTAAATTGTTTAGAATTGAAGGTATATGATAACATAAAAGGAGCCCAACTGTTGAGCATGGTGGTACATACCTGTAACTTCAGCTACTCAAAGGCTGAGGTGGGAGGATCTCATGGGGGGAGGAGGGAGAGAGACAGAATTAATTGATTATTTTGCCTGCACCCACGGTGACTAACCCCCACCAGGTCTACACTGGTCTTGGGCATCCTTGAGTTTGCATTCTATTTCAGGGATGAGGAAGCTGAAGCCATGCTGGTGGTGCATTCCTGTAATGGCAGCTGCTCTGGAGGCTGAGGCAGGAGGATGGCAAGTTTGAGCCCAGCAGAGGCAACTTAGTGAGACCCTGTCTCAAAATAAAAAGGGGTGAGGGTGTAGCTCATTGTTCCCTGAGTTTGATCCCTAGCAGCAGAAAAAAAGTGAGGAAGCTAAGGCTAGCGAGTCAGAGTGCCCCATTCCTGTCATGGGTGCGAGGTCACAAGTCAGGTCTCCTGGTCTCCTTTTCCAGTGTTCTTTTCACTGTGTCATTGCGTGAGAAATGATAATTGCAGCAATCTGTATAGACAAAAAACTCCTGAGCCCGAGAGCCCAGCCATCCCTTGCTGGGGATTTATTTGGGAAGTGAATGAAGAAGGAAAGAGAGGCCAGGGATATGGCTCAGTAGAAATATGTGCTTCCCTGGCAAGTGCAAGGGCCTGAGTTCAATCCCTGGTTCTGCCAAAAAAAAAAAAAAAAAAAAAAAAAAAAAAAAAAAAAAAAAAAAAAAAAAAAAAAAAAAAAAAAAAAAAAAAAAAAAAAAGAATTGAAAACCTTTCATAGGGTTGGGAAGATGGCTCAGTGGAATAAGTGCCTCCCTGGCATGCGCAAAGACCTGAGCTCAATCCCCGGTTCTGCCAAAAAAAAAGAAGGAAAGAAATGTCCTCCAGACATTTTAGAACTTAGCCATGCCTGGATGTGGGGGACCAGGCAGCCAGCCATCTGGTAGCAGATTGATCACACTGGATCCCTTCCATTATGGAGGGGGCATTGATTTTGTCCTCGCTGGAAGGGAAACTTATTTTGGATGTGGCTTCATCGTCCATTCCTGAAATACTTTTGCCAGCCCAACCATCTGTGTGTTCATGGAATACCTCACTTGTCGCACTGCTCCACATAACATTGCTTCAGACCAGGGAGTTCATTTTGGAGCAGTGCAGGTTCAGTAATAGATTTGTGCTCATGTGAATTCTCTGGTGTGGCCTCGTGCCCTGGAGCCCAGAAACATCTGGCCTGATGGCACTGTGAAATCACCCACAGAAGGCTGGGCTGTGATACCAGTTGGCCTGGAGAATCAGGGTTCTGTCTTACAGAATGAAGTAGTCTGACTGTAGTCTGTGACTTTTTCCCATGGAAGCTAAGGAGTGGAAGGGAGTGCCTCCTGTCACTGTTATAATAACTGCCTCCCTTGCAGAATTATTTTCTGTAAGCTTTGAGCTCCACTAGCTTGAAGGCCTTAGTTCTGAGGAGCGAAGTTCAACCTGGGACTTGACAGTGATTCTGTTGCCTTGAGACTGTACTTGGCCCTCGTGGGCTCCTGAGGCCAAGTGGACAGTGGGCTTCTGGTACAAGAAGGGGCAGAGGAATAGGTCTGCAGCTTTGGGGCACTTCTCAGAATTTCCACATCAGCACTAAAGGCGAATGGAGAGGTAGCAGTCAACCAAAGATGGGGCTGTTGGGGATCAGACCTGTCACAGTGAAGGTTTGGTCATCCCCCTGGGTAAAGGACTGTGTCCTACTGAGCTGCTCATGAGGGAGAGGGAGCCCAGACAAGCAGGCAGGAGGAGGTTATGTGGCCTAGCTGCTGGCTAGGGATTCTGTGGTGGTTACACATTTGTTTTTTTCCTTTCTACCATTTGTGTTAGAATGTTAAGGTATTTCTTTTTCTCATTTCATATATGGATTATGATTATAAGTTAACCTTACAAATTTATTCAGTCAGGAAGCATAATTTGAGGGCAGAGGCAACATTGCACAAAGGATTATTTTATAATATCTTGGGTTTTCTTGTGTTACATGGGCATTTCATAGTGGGGACAGCAGTATGTATCATATACTTTGTACTATATACACTGGAGATGGGGTGAATTTACCTGTCTCATGTTTAAGAGTTATACAGAAAAGATTAAATTTCATTTGTGTTTTTATTTTGGTTAAATATTGGTTATTTTAGGTTAAGAAAAAGGCATTGTTAAAACCAATTTCACCAGTTTCTTATCATTTTCTTGTTGCAGCTTCAGGAAATTTTATTTTCAGAAAAATTTAAATTATACATGAAATCTTAATGGGTGTGTATATATGACATCAAATTCAAAAGGCATAGAAAGATTGAGACTCATAAAATGGGAGAAAATATTAGCAAAGCAACTGACACTGGTATCTAGAATATTTAAAGAATTCTTATGATTTGACCTTTAAAAAACAGCTCAATTAAAAATGGGCAAAGGATCTGATTTTTTTTTTTTTTTTTGGTATTGGGGATCAAACTTGGGACCTTGCATTTGCCAAGTAGGCACTTATCCTGCTGAGCTATTTCCCCAGCCCAAAGTGCCTGCCTGGTCAGTGGTCTAAGTGCCTGCCTGGCAAGCACAAGGACTTGAGTTCAATCCCTGATACTGCATGCCTTGCTGGGCCCTGGAACTGAACATGGTGGTGATCCCTGTCATTCCAGCTCTGAGAAGGCTGAGAGAGAACATCCAATCAGGTTCTAGTTCTCATCTTTGGCCATCTGAGAAGGCTGAGACAGGAGGATCACTATGAGTCTGAGCTGCTTAGTGAGACCCTATACTAAATAAATAATTAAAAAAAAATACACACACACACACACACACACACACACACACAAGTGGCCAATAAATATATAAATTGATGTTCTGCTGCTTGAGTTTATTTATTTATTTTTTGTGGAACCAGGGATCGAATTCAGGCCCTTGTGCTTGCCAGGGAAGTGCTTACTCTGCTGAGCCATCTCCCTGGCCCTACTGCTTAAGTTTAAAAGGGCAGTAATTCATGTCCCATGCAAGAGAAAACTTGACTTTCTCATCATCATTCAAGACTGAGCTCAAAGGAGCCAGGGAAACAATGTGACGGTCTGAATGCCTGACTGGCAAGCTCAAGGGCCCACGTTTGATCCACACTGAAACAAGTGTGGTATGCAGTACTGAAACCGGGTGTCGTTGTGTGTGCCCTTAATCCCAGTGCTGGGGAGGCTGAGACAGGATGGTCACTGTGAGTCCGAGCTGCATAGAGAGCCCTGTATCAAATAAATAAATAAATGAATGAATGAATGAATGAATGAATGAATGAATGAAGAATGAATAAATAAATATTTTATTTAAAATACTCAGCTCAAAGGTGTCTCTACTAGGAAGTCTTTGCTATCTTGCGCAAAGCTCTGGGCGCCCCTGGCTGAGTTCCCACTGCTGCTTGAGTACCCAGCCGGGAATCTTGATTGTGTTGCCCTATGCTGGTGCTGCTGCCCCTCTCCTTCAGGGTGGGAGGAGGTCTTTTTCCTTTGCTCTCCCAGGCTTTGCATAGTGCCTGGAAATTGGACAGGAGCTTAGACAGCTGCTTCTCATTTGGGCTGAGGGCAGAAAGCTGTGCAAGAAGTCAGACCTGACTAGATCAAGGCCAGGCCTCAGAGAGGTCAGGGATCTGGGAGGAGGGTTCTAGGACTATGGATCTATGTGTCCTGCTACATAAGATGGACCTGGAAACCCAGCTTGTGTGTGCATTTTAATATTCTAGGAACCTGACAGAATAAGGCCAGTGAGTTGCTAAGGAAGGGCAGAGCTAGGAGAGGCGAGTCAGTCCACATAGCGAAGAACCCTTTGTAATGGGGTATGTATTGGCAGGTAAGCTTGACCATGAAAGGCAGCATTTGACAGTCCTTTTCTGGGTTTCTGTTGGGTGGTTTCTAGAATCCCTCAGGCTGGGCTGTGGGCCACATGGGCAAATGTAGGAGGCGAGGATGTACAGGGGGTGCCAGCTCCTTGTCTCACACTGTTTCTGGGAATCCAGCAGAGGCTTTGAGACAGGATGGTCCTTGCCACTCAGTGGAGCCAGTGTGTGACAGGATTTCCACAGATAGTTTTTCTTGGCTGCCTCCTTTTATTAAATGAGCTTGGGTCCAAATCCCCATCATTATTCACTGGACTTCACTGTTTTCAGCCTTGCCCTTCTCAATTAGAGGACTCATGCCCCGTTTATGTCCCTGCTCACAGCCTCAGTGCTCCCTAGGCTTCCAGAGGAGTCTTCTCCTGACCTGCATTTCCTCCTCCAGAACACCTCATCGTGTCCATTGCACCTGGCCTCGAGGCTCAGGGTTTGCTGCACCATTCGGCCTCAGCATGTTGGTGTGAAAGCTGTCCCACCTGTCCCTAAGCACAGCACCTACTCGCTCAGCTGGCAGTGGGTTTCAGCATTGGGGCAAGGAGGCCCAGGTTCCAGGCACAGTCACACCCTGTCAGCCCTCTCACCATCTTGCAGGCTTTCCTCATGACTGTCATGATGATATGCGACTGTCAGGGTTTGGTTGATGCCTGCCTTCTGTGTAGACGAGAAGTTCTCAAGGGCCTGCCTGGCTCTCACCACTGCATCACAGAGCCAAGCAAAGAGCCCAGCACACAGTAACTCCATGCCTGAGGAGGGTGCATGTTGGACACATTTCATGTTCTGGGCAAAACATGCATAAGATAGTACTTGATGAATGGCGAATACACAGCTGGGAATAGCAGGCAGGGGCCAGGACACAAGGGGCCTAGTTGGCAGCATCGGATTGTCAGCCCCAGAGACCTTGAAGGGAGGGTGACTTGTGCTCTAGGTGGGCCCTCTGGCTGCTCCAGGTTGGAGAGAATGAGCCCTTAAACCAGGTGGCTAGATGTACTGGTAGTGGGTTCTGGTTAGGGTCCCAAGCGCAGGTCAGGGTGGCAGTGACAGGGATACAGGAAGGAAGTCAGTGTTTGTGGCAGTGACCTTGGAGGAACAGTATATCCTACCAGAGAGCCCCGAGGTGGGATGTGTGTTCTAGACACATCCTGGCTGACAGTTTTGCAAGTGGTCCCTTTGGGGGCAGTTGCCAGGGAGTGGTGACACACCCAGCTGCCTGGGACAGGGGCAGGGCTCCAGTCCCTATGTTCATGGGCTGTGGTCCAAGCAAAGCCTGGCAATGCTGAATGGAAAATCACTTGTTACACAGTGAAACTCTCTCCAATGCTCCTTCATTATGGCTTGACTTAGAGCCAAGGTGGGAGCTGGGAGGATCTGGAGACTGAGAAGCCTCTTGGGCTTCTGCGAGAAATGAGAAGCAAAGAACTCATGAGCTGGATGTGTATGGTCCCCCAGGAACCACTGTCCTGGGACCTGCTGCTTGCTGCTGTCCCCAAATGTGCAGCGCACTCCTGTCCCAAGTCCTCCCAGGCTTGTGATTGGCTGCCAGGACAGCAAGTCAGCCAGCTCTTCTCCTGGCAGGAAGTCACTGGGGGGAGGCCAGATGGCTGGGAAGATTGAATCAACTGACTGCTAACTCTGTGCCAAATCTATTTTAAATGTCACTCATTTAACCTGATCTCAGTCTCATTACTCTGATCTTCCTTCCCACAGAACCCTGTATTTGTTCTTTAGGCCACTTACTACGGCATATTTATTTGTGTCTATGTTGCTAGAGCTAGACTAGAAACTCCATAAGGGCAGAGATGGGTCTCTCTGTTCTCTACTGTGGCTTCAACTCCTAAATAGTACCTGGCACACAGTTGGCATGCAGTAATTATCTGCTAAAAACTGGAAGGATCCTCATGGTAATACAGTGATGTAGGTATTGTTATTCTTTAGGGGCTGAGCAAGCTGAGTCATGCAGAGGTGGATTCCCCAAGTCCCAGAGCCAGGAAGTGGTCCTTAAGATTCAGGTTCACAGTGGTTAGCCATGGAGCAGCATATGGTCTGGGTGTGGCCAGTAACACTCAGTTGAGGGGAGGGCGTTTTGGGCCTTGGCCACTGGGTAGTGCAGGTCCAATGTGGTGAAGCTGCAGGCTCAGCAGCAAAACCAAGGACCCAGCTTCTGCCTGTCTTTCAGCTCTGTGGTTCTCAGAGTGACATCCATTTCTTGCAAGGTCAGCTCTGGACACCTTACAATATAAGTATGAAGAGGAAGTTTATGTCCTCCTTGTGCCCCTTTGTAAGTATGAGAAAAAATCTTCCCAGAATTCCTCAGCAGACTGTCCCCTGTTTCATTAACTAGAATATTATAAACCAGCCAGGCATGGTGGTACATGCCTATAATCCCAGCACTTAGGAGGCTGAGACAGGAGGATTGTTGTGAGTTCAAGCCCTGTCTTAATTATACAGTGAGACCCTGTCTCAAAAACAAAACAGAAGAAACATCTAGCCAGACTAGCTAAGAAGATGGCAGAATGCTGAACAGCAGAGAAACAGCCTCTTTGAGATTTGGTGTCCAGATGTTGGAATATAGCAATATGAAGAGGATGAGAATGGAAGCGAGTCCCTGGAGCCCAGCAAAAATCTATAGTGAGAACCGCAGCCTTTGGGGAGAGCAAAGAGAGAGGCCTCAATGCAGAGAAGGCAATGGCAAGCAGTGCTTTCTCCCCAAGCTGTGTGGGAGGGAGCAGCTCAAATCTACAGATGCATGTGTACAGGTGACCCCAGGAGGGGCCTCCTTGGAGAAACATGCCAGTGGAATCGAGTAGTGGACTTGGTGGACTGCAGTGGCTAGTGAGTTATTTGGGTCCAGGGTCCCCCAGAAGAGGGTGATTGGCTCAGAACTCAGAAGCTGGGGGCTGGCTCCACCTAGTGGCTTCCAGTGTCACAAAGTGGAACAGATCAGTAGAAGGCCAAGGAGTGGAGTTCAAGTTGGCAGGGAGCTGAGCCCAAGCCAGCAGGAGGCACTTGCAGTGTCGCAGGCTGAACACATTGGGTTCCTCTCTCAGAGCCCAGAAGTCAGTGAAACTAAAGGTTCAGGCTTGCTGAGACTGTTCATTAGCCCCACGGTGAATCTATGGCTGTCTTGCTGGGATTAATCACCATGGATCTGGGCTCTGCCTACTCTGTTTACCAGTGACCACAGAGACATGTCCTGAAGAGGAAACTTTTTTTCTTGGTATTTTTTTTTTTTTTTGTTGTTGTTCTTATTTTTAGATGAGCATGAAAATTGTTTCTAGTTTTTTGAGTAGTTGTTCTGTTCTGCTCTTGTTCTTTTTTCTTCTTTTCTCTTTCCCTCCTGTCTGCAACAGTTTCCCAAAGCTTGTATAATATTCCTTTGTCCTCTAGTCTTGCTTCTAATCTCTTCTATTTCTCTATTTTTTCCTTCTTTTAAATGTTCTCCCCTGAGCCGGGCATGGTGGCGCATGCCTGTAATCCCAGCACTCGGGAGGCTGAGGCAGGAGGATTGTTGTGAGTTCGAGACCAGCCTGAGCTACAAAGTGAGCTTAAAGCCAGCCTGAACTGCATAGTGAGACCCTGTCTCAAAAAGACAAAAAAAAAAAAAAATGTTCTCCCCTAAGGCAAAAAATTACCAGATTGAGTATATATTTACAATATGATTTTCTGGTGTGTTTTGTTTTGTATATAACCACAAATCTAGTTTATATGGTTAAAGATGGCAAATTAAGAGTTACCATAATTTGTCATTTTTTAGGCTTGTTTGATGGTATGGTTTTTGCTGATTGTACTACTTTCGTCCAGGTGACATAATTTTTCTAATTAGTTGTTCTTCCTGGTATTTGGAGACTGAGATTGCCTAAAGGTCATAAATAATACTATAGGCCTGTTCTAAAGAACCAGGGGCTAGACCAAATAGGCAGCAACTTCTCATTTCCAAGAGGTAGGATTTATTTATTTATTTATTTTTGAGAAAGAGTCTTGCTATATAGAGCAGGCTGGCCTTGAATTCACTACATAGCCAAGGCTGGCCTTGAACTTGTAGAAATCCTCCTACCTTAGCCTCCTAAGTGTTGGGATCATAGGCATGTGCTACCATGCCTGGTTAAGAAGTAGGATCTTGCAACAGACTCAAAAACAAAAGCCAGCTACACTTGGAAGACATCTTTGAGAAATAATCATTTCCCTTTTTTTTTTTTGGTGGAACTGGGGATTGAACTCAGACCCTTGCGCTTGGCAGGGAAGCACTTATTCTACTGAGCCATCTCCCCAGCCTCTCGTTTCCTTAAAAAAAAAAAAAAAGTAAAAAAAAAAAAAAGTAAAAAAATCATTTCCTAAGAGTTCTGAAGACTAGCAATAAAGCTACCTGGCATGAGCAATTTCCAAGAATCAACCCAGGCATTAAACTAAAAAACAAAAAAGAAAGAAAATGAAAAGACATTTAAGTAAGGTGCAACCCCAGACTTCCAGTTCGCCAAATGCAATCCTGAGGGCAAGAGGTGGAACTATTGGAAATTCACCCACCTCAACTCTCTGAAGTGGTAACAGTGGAAATACCAAAGCAAATGAATGAGGCTCTAGAAAAAGTTCAATAATTTCTCAGATAACTACAGAGATGATACAGAGCAGGTATAGATAAAAACAGAGAAACTTAGGAAAATGATAGGAACAATGAACACCCAACACAGGAAAGAAATGGAATCCAAAACCAGATTCAAGCATATATCCAAGAGATTAAAAAATTCACTGAAAGTCTACCCAGCGGAATGAGCCAATAAGAGGACCTAACTTTAGATATAAAAGACAGGATTCCAGCTAGTGATCACAGAAAGAAAGATTTATTTTATTTTATTTTGGTGGAACTTGGCCTTTGCACTTTCCAGGCAAGTGCTTATTCTACTGAGCTATTTCCCCGGCCCTTTTTTGGGGAGGGGGGGAGGGCAGAACTGGGGATTGAACTCAGGCCCTTACACTTACCAGGGAAACACTTATTCCACTGAGCCATCTCCCTGACCCCTAAGATTTCTTAAAATATCAGGGACCATGAAAAATTAATCCAATAGCTGCTAGATAATACAAAGAAGACTAGCATAAGATTGATGGGGCCGGGTGTGGTGGTGCATGCCTGTAATCCCAGCACTCGGGAGACTGAGGCAGGAGGATTGTTGTGAGTTCGAGACCAGCCTGAGCTACAAAGTGAGCTCAAGGCCAGCCTGAACTGCGTAATGAGACCCTGTCTCAAAAAGACAAAAAAAAAAAAAAAAAAGATCAATGGG
>PVKA01024600.1:0-34025 GCA_004027165.1 Ctenomys sociabilis | reverse complement strand
TGACAGCAGTCTAGTTATCGTTGGAAGATGAGTTGTACTTTCATGACTATCGGTGGTGAAATAATTATTGGGTTATCTTCTATGGTGATCCTAAACCTTACCAAAGACAAATCTATCATGAAATGATAGTTCATTAATAGCTCAAGTGTGGAAATGAGGAATGAGTATCTCTAACTGCACCACAGAGATAGCACATGCCTCGGAGTAGCACAAGGGCAACAGACATTCCTGGAGTGCTGTGTCAGTGAGCTTTCCTGTGGTTGGACTCAATACCTGACACAGATAACTTGAAGAAGAGTTTTATTGTGGTTCACATTGTCAGTCCATAGTTACATTGGCTGAGGCTCAAACAGCATAGTGCCATGGCCTGGGGAGAAGAAAGACATTCAACCCATAGCAGGTAGGAAGCAGAGAAGAATGGAGGACCCAGGGTCAAGAATACACCCTTCCAGGTCATGAGCCCATTGGTCTCCTCCCCACCAAGCAGACTTCCTAATAGCACATTCTTATACTGAAGTCATCTATATGTGAATCCATTGATGAGTATAGCAGTCCCACAAGCCAATTGTCTTCCAAATACTTGATTCTTTTGGAGGCTAGGGAGGAATATTATAGTTTAGATCAAAATGTTCCCCACATATCTCATGTCCAGAGGTGGGGCCTGGTTGGAAGGGTCAGGTCACAAAAAAGATAACTAAGAAGAGTGCATTCTCATCTCATATCCTCTCTCCCATTCTCTTTATCCTAGTCACCATGTGGTGAACAGCTTCCCTCCTCACAAGCCATGTTGCAATCCTGTTTCTACTTCAAGACAGACAGCGATGGGCTGTGAAACCACTGAAAGTTTCAGCTAAAATAAACCTCTCCCCCTATCAGTTGATGTCATGTACTTTGTCCTTCTGATAGGAGAATAACCAGCACAACTGCTTTAAAATGATGTGATAACTTTTATATTAGTAAAGTTGAACTAGTAAAGTTTTAGAAGCTCTCTTGTTTTCAAGAATTAGTAAAAGAACCAAAGATGTCCACTCTATATTGGCACTATGTGCTCTCTTCTTTATGAATTCTATTAGCTCAAAAGTCTCACCAACTCCAAACTCAAATTATGTACATCAAATTGTCTTGAATGCAACCTAGATGAGCAGATTTTTAGCTATATAGAGCCTACCTGTGAAACCACACCCCAAATCTACTAGTCACAGTGCTATAAAAGACACTGAGACTTCAGTGGTAGTAAATCCAGAGACTGCCTGTTGGGATACAGAACATTACCTGTGCACATAAGCTTTCTCTCTGACATATTTCCCTACTGGAAGTTCCCTTGCTCTGCTCTCATTCTGAGTAGTGGTCCCTGTGCCCTAGCATCTGGACAGCCTCATGCTATGAGGACACCTTCTACACAGCGACCTGTTAAAATGTTGCCCCATAAAACTCACCTAAAGTTTACCATGTTGCCACTACATCACATCTCATTGCTTTTCTTTCCCTCCCTCTTTTGTTCCCTCCCTCTCTTCCTCCCTCTCTCCTCTCACCCTCCCTTCTTTCTTCTTTCCATCTTCTATCCTCCAAATTCCTCAAATTTAAAACTTAATACACCAGTGCTGTTGAATTACATTGCACATTGAATTTGAAGTCACATCAGTTCTCTTGAGTGAAGATTAAAAGAATGCTTAGAAATGAGAAATGACATTTGATGAAGTGGACATGTATGAACCCATAAACCCCTCTACTCTGCTTCTCATGTCAGAGAATACAGTCTCCTGTCTCTTCTTCTGTAGTTCTTGACTGATAACCCAGTGAATGTCTCAGTTGAAATAGTTTTCTCATAAGGATGTACAAATTATTCTCACTTTAATATGTTTACTTCTTTGTTGCCTCAAGGCTTATATAAGGAGTCAAGTTTCAGTATGCTCCAGGGAGCCAATTACCAAATAGAACAGGAGAAGTAAACCTACACCAAGATAATTGCAAGATTTTGTTAATCTGGAAGGAAAAATCCGAGAAATATTTATGATAATGGAGCTCGAGATTCTAAGCAAAGACGAGATTGTCACATCTGGGTAGGCTTGTTATTAACATGAGTTTTACAGTACTAGAAAGTCCTTAACTGCAGGTATTTTAATTTTTATCTTTAGGTTGAACAGGTGCCACCAATTCTAAATGCTTTCTCAGTTCATTCACTAAAATCTCAATGACTTACATTAATGAAATCATGATGTCAATGTTTCTCAGCACAATTTAATAAAACACCTCAAAATTTGAGAAATAAGATGGTTGAAATTTTTATAGGCCACCGGATCAGTGGTCATCTTTTAATTCTGTCTTCTCACAGGGCTTAATCTTTACTTCCTTCACCACAGAAGAAAGAAATGCTTCATTGTACATAAATATATTAGCCAAATCTCTGACATGTTTGTTCTCTGCGAATCAAGGAAGAAAGTAGGGAATAGGGTGATGACAAAGAGATTATAGAATCTCCGGGTGATGGAGAAAATACAGCAGCACAATAAAAAGTTACAAGATGTAATAGTTATTCTAATGGTTAGCAGAGGCAAGGTGGTAATAAAAGTGATTAGATATGCACTTATTTTTGTGACAACTAATTGACTAACCATTTCTGGAATTGAAATAGATGAGCAGTCTATGAATTTCCAACTTGGTCTGCATTACTGGAAGAAAGCAACATTTATCTATGTTAGTGAAGGTTAATGTGGAAGTTACTGCAACTAGGGAGTCTGTCTGAAATGCAGGTCTGTGGTCGTTTGTGAACAGGGATGAATTTCTTAAGCTCAGTGATAAGGGAGCTAGAGAGACTTAAGAACAACAGACATGTAGATCTGAAACATCCTTCAGCCATTTGACTTTTGATAAAGAGCCAAAATTATGTGTTAGAGAAAAAAATAATCTCTTTAACAACTGGTTCTGGGAAAACTGGTTATCTGTATGCAGACAAATTAAGCTAGACCCCTATCTCTCATCTTATACTAAAATCAAATCAAAATGTATCAAAGACATAGATATAAAAACAAAAATGCCAAAACTTCTGGAAGAGAATGTAAGGGAAACCCTTAAATATTTAAGCAGAGACACAGATTTCCTGAACAGAACTCTCCTACCATAAGAATCAACAAATAGGATCATATAAAACTAAAAACTTCTACACAACAGGGGAAACAATCAACAGAATGAAGGACAATGTACAAAATGGGAAAAATTTTGCTACTTGGTCTTTGGATAGCGTGAAAAATAAAAGACCTAATTAAAAATGGATGAATGAAACAAATAGACACTTCTCAAAATAAGTACAAATGCTCAATAAGTACTTTTAAAAGTTTTCTGCCTCTTTAGACATTAGGAAAATGCAAATCAAAGCAATTCTGAGATTCCATTTTATATCTGGAAAATGGCTATTGTAAAAAGCATACAGAACAACAAATTCTGGTAAGGAGACAAGGAATAAGTAACTCTTTCACAGTGTTTTTTTTTTTTTTTTTTTTTTTTGCGGAACTGGGGATTGAACTCAGGCCCTTGCGCTTGCCAGAGAAGTGCTTATTCCACTGAGCCATCTCCCCAGCCCCCTTTTTCATAGTGTTGATTGGAATGTAACCTAATTAAACAACTGTGGAGATAAGTATAGAGATTTCTCAAAAATTAAAAGTAGAAATTCCATTGGACCCAATTATAACTGGAAGTGTATAGGCATGGTTAGTGCGGTACAATCCACATTAAGCTTTGGAAGCAGTCTAGAAAGCTGTCCATAGATGAACAGACAAAGAAAATGTGGCCCACATGCCCAGTGAAATTTTACTCATTCATAAAGAAGAATGAATTCATGTAATTTTCAGAAAAATGGGTAGATCTTGAGATGAATATGAAGTGAAAAAAAGTAGAATGCAGAAAGATAAGCATGACATGGTTTCTGTTACATGAGAAACACAAAATATAAATAAATTGAAATCAAGGAGTAAAATAAGGGGATAATGATAAGAAATAGGAAAGCATATTTTTGTTGATGAGAAGGGAATCCAAGGAAGGTTAAAAGAGGAGGTACAGGGTAAAGATCAAAAAAAGATCAAGCGGTGACATATATTTATTACTACATTATGCATTGCAAATATATACCAGTAACCAAGAATGGTAACAAGGAGATTGGTGGGGTTGGTGTGGAATGGATCTTTTAAAATGTACCCCAGCTGGAAGGTATTTTATTTTCTGTGTGAATGGTGATTATGTGGTCCCTTATTCAGGTAATACTCTTATTAAGGAGACCATATGGTTCACACTGCGGATGTCAGTCTCTCTCTTACCTATTCCAGTTGATGACCTTTGGGCTCATGACCTAAGTGGCATATAGGAGACCTCAACTTCTCTTCTCTCTGAAGGTTTTGCCTTAATTTCTGACATGATGTGCCACGTGGTGTGTCTTAGCTACTTTTTACTCGATGCTGGGACAAATACAGGACAATCAAAAAGAAGGAAGGAGCCAGGCGTGGTGGCGCATGCCTGTAATCCCAGCACTCGGGAGGTGAGGCAGGAGGATTGTTGTGAGTTCGAGACCAGCCTGAGCTACAAAGTGAGCTTAAGGCCAGCCTGAACTACATAGTGAGACCCTGCTTCAAAAAGAAAAAAAAAAAAAAAAAAAAAGAAGGAAGGAAGGAAAGTTTATTTAGCTCACAGTTTGTGGAAGTTTCAGTTCATACTCTGCTGGCTCCAAGGTCAATGACAGCAGTTCATGGTGGCAGAAAACAATGAAGAGCAGAGAAGCAGCTGCAGCTTCCATCAAGCCTCTCTCTTCCTTCTACTGTGATAGGAACAACCGGCGCTCCACGGCAAAGATCGTAGCTCCTCCAAAGTGGCGTGGCTGTGGGTCTTCCCGCGACAGGGACTTCTCCATGGACGTGGAACACGGCAGCCAGGAAGCCTTCCTTAACTCCTTTATATACACTTCTCCTGCTGAGTCGCTCTGGGGTGGCCCATGGACCTAGGGTGGAACCAATAGCAGCCCAGGTTGGGCCTTGCCCACCTGCAGGGCGGGGGAGGCCCCCATGCTGGGAACTGCGGGGACCTTATTCAGCCAAGGTATTAAGCAGAAGATTGGTAAACACTCGTGTGGTATTCCATCACATGGAGTGAATATGTCCCCTGGATTAGGAGAACCCATTCAACAGTGTTAGCAGTAGACATTTTTCATACTGGATTTGACTTCTATTCTTTATATGTATAGAATGAATGAATTGATTTGTCAAGTACAATAAAACAGTCATGAAATGATTATATTAGAACACTTCACATTACTTCCATGAGTATAATCAGTGTTCTTGTACAGGCCTGAGTGATTCCTTTATTTAACATAAAATTAGGGTCTCGGAACTAAAGAAAATACAGGTTGCAAATTATTGAAACTCTTGAAAGTGCTTGCTGAGAGTAATTGTTTTTAACAAAGGTGTCTATAACAGAGTATTATAGGTTATGTTGCCATAAAACACAAGCCTTTGTTTTAGGGTTTAAAAATAATACAAGTTTGTTTCTTAACCCATAGGCAGGTACTCAGTACGTTCTTCAGACCATTCTGGAAAGCCTCACTGGTTTAGAAGTCATACACTCCTTTCGGCTCACACTATATTTTTCATTACAGTTCCATTACCCCAAGATTCTGTCAACTTTCTTTGGAAGGAATTGATATGATGAGAACATAAATGATACACAACTTTTAAATGTTAAGAATAGAGAAATTCATTTGTCTATATTTTCTAATGGTTTTCTTGGGGGCTATAGCACCTTTTATGGTACCCCACCTCCCAAGCCAAAAACTTTTCCATTCTCCTCCTGTTTGTTCAGGGGAGGCATTCCAAGAATTCCAAGCTCAGTGCAATAATATGGCTTCGCTCACTATCAGCAAAGAAAAGAAGGACTAGGACTCCACTGGGAGGGTTTCAAGAGGATGATTCTGCAATGTACTTTGTTGGAAGCTGAAGAACATTACATAACACTTAATTCTATTCTAGCTCTCCTGAAATGTTTCCAGAATAATGCCTTGGAAGATTTGGAGGAAAATGTGGTCTCCATTATTGACTTAGTCATAGGTCAAACAGAGATGTGGATATTAGAAACTGGTTTTGTAAATTGTATTATGAAAATCTACCCAGGCCACCTCAGTTATTTCAAAGTGTTGTGAGTCTTTTTGCTTCCATCTGACATCCAGATGGACAGGAAGGGCTGTGCAGATGGAGTAGTAAATGAGGATTATTTTATTGTCTGTTTCCTGGGGTGTGGGGGTGGGTTGGAATCCTAAGGACTACTATGCTGTCATTGCTGTTAAATTATATAGAATGATGGAATTTTATAAAAATAAACCTTCATATTAGTTTACTGATATTATTGTTTAAAACTGTTAAGATTATATTTAAGTGGTGACTTAAATGGTATTTTTTAAATGATCTGTTACATACATAGCATAGTAGTCATTCATGTTTCAACTCAAAGCAGAAATTTTCCATGAACTTTATGAGTTTTGCAATGATGATCATTACACCAGGAGAATTGCATTTATTGAATATGTCTAACAAGGATAAAGACCAGATGTTTGCTTTTACTATTAAGAAAAGAACAATAAGAGTCAAAGATGAAAAACAAAGCTACACATGAAACAAGTTTAAAGTGGATGCTATGCTTCACTCAATTGATTTTAAAAGCAATGGATTCCTAATTGGTGAAGTAGGTTATTTCTCTGGAATAGTACCACCACATGGGATCTTGAAGCCCCAAACTCTCTCATGACTAAGCCATGCACTTTCACACTTTTCCTCTGCGGAACAATTTTATTTTATTAATGCTTCTTCACTGTATTCCCAAGAGACATGAAAGGGGTAATCTAATCTTTAAGTTTAAGGCAGAGAAACTCAGGTTATAAGAGTCAGCAACATGCTCAAAATCACAAAAGTGTCAACCAAACCAGAAATAGAGTTAACCTCTCTATTACCAACCAGCAATATTCCCCTACATTGCATTTGTCTATACAATCCCAAATGACTTACTGTACTGATAAAGAGAAATAATGATGAATTTTGTGTAATTATACTAGGCAAAATTTAATGACTGTGCGATACCTGGCCTTCCAAAAATATGAAAGGGATGCCATTATCATCCATTAGCCGATTACTAATTGGCTAAGCAGTGGCACAAAAAGAATCTAATACAGTAGATCATAGTTTGGAATCAGTGCTCTGAATTCCATTGTATTATGTTTGCTTTCTCACTCCCAAATGATAACTAATGTAAGAAAGGTAAGAGTTGCACAAAAAGTCTATGGGCTGATGAAGATCACAGTTATAATGAAAAATAATCTGAAACTGTGAATGGATATTGAAAGGCAAACAAAGGCTCAAATGAATAAGTCAAGATGATTTTAATTAGTTATTTTAAGCCACACTACGAATACTGTACTTTCAAAATGAGAGAAAATTAGTTTCTCGTGCTGACCCTAAATCTCTTTTTATAAAGTTGCTTATTTGAAAGTAACAGAACTATGTGAGCCTTCATCCAGATTTAGTCATAGGAATAAGTACCTAGAGTGGCTTGCCATTTCTGGCAGGTTCCTGGTCATCAGACACTATGTGTGGACACACCTGGATAGATTATGAACTATCAGTAATTTGCAACATTGAAGTCATGTCAGTTGCAGTTAGTAGGTGGAAGAAATTCCCCCATTCTATAGTAATCATAGTTCAAGACTTTTGTTGTTAAGCTTGCAATGACTTGCAATCAATCTCTATAGACAAGAAGCACTTGCCATTGGGAAGAGAAACCCAAGCTTCAGCTCGTGTTAAATATATAATGATGTACAAATAATTATTTTATGATTATTATACCTTTAAAAAACTAGCAGTTGGTGAGTGTTTCCAATGTGAACGGCAGTTCTAAGCCTAAATAAATATGCATAAGGTAGTGAACTTTAAGCTTACATGAATAAACCTTTAGCCTAAATGAATAAGTTTATATGCTCATAGAAAGATTAAAAATTATTCCAGGTTTTTAACAGCCATAATATGTATGACAGACACCTAAGAGACAGAGAAATACTGAAACAGAAGACAAGAAACCTCAATTCTGTTTGGAATTGTAATTATCTTACATTTTTTTCTCACCTATAAAATGGTGATAACCATTACAACAGCCTGAGAAAAAATAAATATGAAAGGCTATGCAAACATAAAATACTATTATATTAATGGAATTTACTTTACTAATGTGTAGTCTTAACTTACATATGTAAGTTAATATTTATTTATATTTTTATTTGAGTTACAATTACATTGGGTTATCTACTTTCAAAGACATTCTCCAAAGGAAAACAGTAATTTCCCAATATCGATGTATTTATATCCATAGATCTCAAAGGACATTGTTAAAAATAGGACTGTGGATCTGTTAGTTTTCCTTATATTTTGCACATGTGATTGTGGAATTGTAATATAATAAGAAACACAGTTGTCTTTTAGAATCCATCCCAAGATCCCCTTTAGATACAAAAATATGAAGACATTTAATTATCTTCCATAAAATATGTGCACATGGCTTACCCCATCCTCCCACATAGTTTGAAATTATATACGTAGTAGCTGATGTGTGTGCCTGTGTATGCATATTTTCCTTTTATTCTAAGTATTTTTGATGCATGATGGGTGAAATTTGAAGATGTGAAGTGTCTACCTCATGTTCTAGGACAGCCAGAAATGTGAGTGTGTGTTCATGAGATGCCTGGTGTTCCTGCCTAGCCTCTGCATGGCATCTGCTTTCTGGGACCAACTAGGATTTCAGCTTCACCCACTGATTGCTGTAACAGAAGCAGGTTACAAGTTGAGTCACTACTGGTCAACGATCATGTCAATCATTCCTATGTAGGTAAGTCTCCATAGAAACCAAAAAGGATAAGGCTCACAGAGCTTTCAGGTTGGCAAGTACACAGAGGACTGCTAAGCCCTGCTCACTCCTCTGTATATGTGGCCCTATGCATATCTTTTGTCTGCTTTCAAATTATCCCTTTGCAATAGATAAGTTATAGTAAGCAAAGTGTTTTCTTGTGTTCTGTAAATCACTCTCAGCACATTACGAAACCAGAGAGGGGACTCATGGGAATCTCTGATTTCTATCCAAGTTGGACAGAAGGCAGGGGTGACCTGGTACCTTGCAGCAGATGACAGGCAGCTGAAGTGGGGTCAGGCTCATATGCCTAAGCTGTTCACATGTGTACTAACCCCAGTAAGGGTCAAATTTGAGTCAAACTGGATACCAAACTAGGGTCAGAGAATTGCATGGTGTGGACAAACTTTTGCACTTTGCTAACAGGAAGTGCTGTGAGAATATAGAAGAGGAAAAACAGGTTTTACTCTCATAAACAGAAATACAAGATGTTACTACTAAGCATGATCACTATAAATCCTTGTCAAATATATTAGTTTGCAATTTAGTTAAAAACACTACAGATGCAGGAAAATGTATTTGTTGTCATATACATTTGTTTATTTTTTATCTTTATTTATTTTATACAGGGTCTCTCTATGCAACTTGGATGGCAGTGATTTTCCTGTCTCAGGAAAATAGTGTCACGGCAATTTGGACCGGCACTTGGTAAATTGTTCACAATAAGTGTTTTTAAATTTTCAAATTATAAACAGAAGATTCTGATTGATGAATCATGAGTACATAGTCGTGATTTACAGGTCATGTCACTTATTCATATATCTGGAAGTGATTGATTTACTCATCCAGAGAGTTGTTATCAAGTTATGCAGCTACTTTGTGAACATGACTGATTTATAATCTCAGGAGATGATGAATGCTTCATGCACTTGATTTATAAGTTGCATCACTGACTTATAATTCCTCTAGCTAAAGCAGAAGTCAGTGCTTTACACTTGGGGTATACATATCCATTTTATTAATAAAATCAGATTGATTTATTTTACTTATTTGTTTACACAGGCTTTAAATTGTAGCTATTGGCATGCCCTATATTGCTGGGATTCTCAAACATATCTCTTTCCTAAGGAACAGACTGTATAATTACAATTTAGTTTATGGAAACTCCTACTGCATGCTGAAATAAGTTTTTTCAGATTCTGGTTTAACCAAGTTGACTTCTTTGCTTGTTTCTTTTGCCTTTTAGGACAAAACATACAACTGTTTGCTTGTTTTGCTTGTCACCTCCTATTCTGTTTTCATTCTTTTTCTTTTTTTTTTTTTTAAAGGAATAAAAGCATAACTAGCCGGGCGTGGTGGCGCAGGCCTGTAATCCCAGCACTCGGGAGGCTGAGACAGGAGGATTGTTGTGAGTTCGAGACCAGCCTGAGCTACAAAGTGAGCTTAAGGCCATCCTGAACTGCATAGTGAGACCCTGTCTCAAAAAAGACAAAAAAAAAAAAAAAAAAAAAGCATAACTATCCTTTTGGCCCTTTAGTTGTTACTTTTGCAGTGACAATCTAGCTTGTGGTGACCTGTGGATGTCACCATAAATGTTGGCTGGTTTAGGAGGGAAGCGATGCCAGTCCCTTGAGACACAGGGCTTGCATGCCATGCCATGGGGGAGCTGGAGATGGAATTATCAGGATGAGCAAAGTGATCTGCTGTAGGTGCAGAACTTGAAAAACAGCAATGGGCGTGTGGGGGCAGAATTTAAATGAGGCTAGAATGTCAATTTGTTGATATTGAAGGAATTTAAATTTATAGCAAATGTGTAACAAGGAATCACATAGATTGGGATGGTGAGTAGATACCTGCAAGTCAGAGGTTCATGATTCTAAGAAATAATAGTAGTGTTTGACATTTATTGTCGGATACTGTGCTAAGTTTTTTATGTATTTACATTCAATCCTTATATTAGTCTTGAAGTTTCTCTTCAAGACAGAGAAAAAGGTAAGTTAGCCTCAGATGCGGAAGAACTAGTTTGAGAGAAAGAATGTGTAGGACCCAGGGAGATAGCTCCATGTCTAAGTGACTGCCTGGCAAGTGCAAGGACCTGGTAGTTCCCTGTACTGCATGCTGCGCCAGCTGCAGAACCCAGGGCACACCATGCTGGCTGCCGAAACTGGGTGTGGTAGAGCGTGCCTGTAATCCCAAAGCTGGGGAGGCTGAGACAGGAAAATTACTGCCATCCAAGTTGCATAGAGAGACCCTGTATAAAATAAATAAAGATAAAAAATAAACAAAGAATATATATGAATGAGTGGGAATATTCAAAATGTAAAAATAGCAAAGAGAACTAGTACTGTACCTAGAATAGAGCTGACTCAATGATTTTATAAAGAAATGTTTTTGAAAGGAGGTTGGGAAAAGATGCCACAATCTGTTCCAGTAATTTGAAAGTACTATGGCATTTGTGCATGCAGGCCTTTTTTTTTTTTTTGTATTTAGGGAAGGGTCTATAGGGTGTTCAGGGTCTCACTACTAGATCAGACTCATAGTGATCTGCTTGTTTACAGCCTCCCAAGCTGGGGTTACAGGCGTGTGCCACCACACCCAGTCTCAATTGCTATCTCAGAGTGCCGGGGGGCATGAGACTGGCACTGTATGCTGGGGCATCAAACTCCTGGCCCCTGAACCTGCTTGCAGGCACTTTAATCTGCTGAGCTATTTGGCCGGGCTGCATGTAGGCTTTTGTATATCCTTGAATTGGCTATTGAACTGGGAAAGAAAGAAAATATGACACACGAAAACATTACCATGAACAAGTTGTAAAATATATTTTATAAACCTATTGGATAATAGCTTTTAAAAATAAACATTTAAAATACAAAATCAATTCATTACCATATTATAGTTAAAAGTTAACGTATAAAGTGGAAAACTTCTACTTCCATTCACGGAAAAACTGAGATTGATCAACTCATCATAAGCAACTAGAAAACCAGACAAAGCATGTGAGATATTTAGGCATTGGACAGCCTAGAGAGCACAGAAACTGGGCTGCTATGAGAAGGGAAAGACAGGAGGTGAGCTTCTGGTTAGGCCAGAAGGCACTCGTTAGAGCCTAAGTTCTGGAGGGAATTGGAAGGGAGGTAGAAATGGCTTGAATTTCTAGCACAGTGTAGCTTATATGAGAAAGCAAGCAGAGAAAGGACCCCCAAGATCTGGGTAGTTGTCACTTTAAGCCTTTGCTTTAGTCGTAATCTGTATAATCTGTGTACACAGAAGAAGCTGCTTACTGTCAACTACCAAAACCACATCAACAGAGGTTACAAAAGCAGTTCAAAAATACAAAAGCAAAAACCTCAAAACCAAGATCAAGAAGAGTCAGAGGCTGTGGGTGGTCTTCTCAAGGAAAAATCATGAGGCCTGTTTTGTTTCCATACTTGAGCCACTTTTTGATCCGGAATTGGGAAGACGTCAGGATCTCAGAGGAATGAAGCTCATCACTGCGGTAAACAGGCTCACCATGATTCCTCAGTCCGCCTCAAAGGACAAATGGCTGTTTCTTTTAAGGCATGTAAAGTTTACAAAGAATTATGAGACTCAGAATCTGACTTGATCTTGACATCCTATAATAAGATATCACGACTGCTGTCCTTTTACAGTGGGAGACTAGGCTTAATGTGTATCTAATACACATTAAGCCCTGGCTCAAGGTCCCAGCACGCCCACTGTGGTTATTTGTCTGGTTCCTGTGTGCATGATTAGAATGTGTAACCTGGAAGCTCCAGCAGCACAACATAAAATCCCTAGTCTCTAAAATAAATTTTATTATTGTGTGGAAGGATTAGCTGTGAAAATAGCTACTTAGTGGATAAATAAGTTAATGTGCCACCATTTTCCAGGATTTATTCTCAGCAAAGACCAGAATGAAGATTAATGGAGATATGATAGGGATGATTACTTTTGTCTCCTTTTCTCTTTCTTGGTGATACCCATCTCTGCCACAATGCTTGCCCTCACCCCATGATAAGGTGTTGCTTAGAATCACTGCATTACATTGGTGAGTGCACAGGAAAAACAAGGCATGGCTTGTGGGATGGTAGCTTTGGTAAGACACTCCAGAGGTGGGAGATAAATCCTACCTAGAATCATGCAATAGCCATTTCACTGAAAATTGGAAGGGTCCAATGATCAAGACAGTAGAAAAAGCTTTCCAAAGTAAGAGAAAAATGTCTGCATCTTACCTCTCCTACAACAAAAAAGCTTGTTAGGTTCCTTCAGAATGAGAAGGCAGCACAATGCTTAGAAATATTGATGTAGATCATGTTGATGGGGATTAGCTCAGAATGGAGCCTAGAATAGGTTCAGACTGCAGCAATTTCAGTCTAGTGCTTGGGCCATAGAGTTCAGCAAACCACATCACATCAGAGATGTAAGTGGTAGGAAAGGCCCAGGGTAGAAATTATGGCTGACCCTGGTGGACCCAGCTCAGTATTTGTCATGATGACTGTAGAGCAACTTTACACTGTTCATGATGCTTCTGTTATGGTACAGCATCTAGTAGAGGTAGACTATTTAGCCATAAAAATTTAAGAAATAGCACTGAGAAACAAGTTTCCATGTATCTGTCACATTTCTGTGCACTGTAGAAAAATACTATTTTTTTTCTGAAATATCTTTTAAAGGATGTTTTTTACTGATGTTCTCTCTGTTTGTTTATTTTCTATACAATAAAGGTATTTTTTCAGGTAGATAGAAAGTTTATTTCTCATTATAAAATATTTGAACTCTTTGAACTTAAAGTCCTCTCCTATAATGCAGTTCTTTGCATGTGCTGATCGATGTCACTTCCATTTTTTTTTTTTTTTTTTCTCTCATCTATTTCCTTAAGAGAAGCAGAGCTCAGGAAACTGGCATAAACTTTGACAATCTGATTAACTTTATGCAGGGGTCATAACACTTTGTCTCTCTCAAGGAGTCCCAGGTACTTTTTCAGAACTGTGAAACTGACATTGTAACTTGTTAGTTTACAGAGGAAAATCTCATCTTCTTCACAATTTTTGACACTTAATGTCTAAATACTCATTTATTGTTAACTTATAACGCACTTTTCATGTTTTAGGGAATCTCTTGGCTTTTTGTATATTCAAATCATCATGGCTTGTTTTAGTATGATGAAATGCTACGAACCAGACCGGAAGCCCCTGGCATACCGGCCATAGTTTTAGGTTACCTTGACACACAGCTCTTCATTACATCCTCTTTTCCCCCCAAACAGTACAGCAAATAGGCTTTCACACCTACAGGTCAAGAAAATGTGCCATAGAGACTCCTGAAAGCTTAGACGTCACATTTCTTTCACACACAAGAAGACCTTTTGTGTTCAGATCATTGGAACCTTCAAAGTTGTGTTTTTTTCTGATTCCTTGACAATAGACTTCATGTTAAAGAAGAGTTTATGTAAATCATGTTTGCCTAGACTTGAGTTCTGTTCTGAGACTTTTAGCAAACTATTTAGTGACCATTTACTGGAAATGGAAAATAATATTTTCAAAATACTTTCTCACCTTTTATGAATTTTTGACCATATATTGGTTATGTCTATTTCCATCCTACTTTATGTTATAGGTATTAATACAAATGGACCACAGATGTGAAAGAACATTGAGAATAAGAAAGAGAATTACGTGGTAGAAAGAAAGTAGAATAAGTATTAAAAATCCAAATTTTTTTTTTTTTTTTTTTTTGATGCAGGGTCTCACTATGCATGCAACCCACATTCATAGTGATCTTCCTGCTTTTTGCCTCCCATGTGCTGGGATTACAGGCGCGCGCCACCACGCCTGGATTGCATCGCCGGCTCAGCGCACCCGAAGGCGGGGCCGGCGCGGCTTGGGGAACCAAGGATCGAACACTGGTCCCTGCGCTTACCTAAGCAAGCGCTTAGTCCGCTGAGCTATACCGCCGGCCCAAAAATCCAAATTGAAGGGCTCAGTGACACAACACTTACCTGGAAAAGGCAAAATCTGGGGTTTGGTTCCTGGTTCCAATAAAAGAGAAAAAAATATTCAAATTGAATTTCCACTGTTTGCTATTTTCCAAAAAGAAAGGAAAACATGTGTCCTCAAATGATTTCACATGAACATTTGAGGCTCCTTCCTTAGTATGGCCCCACACATAATGTCCACAAGTGAATGTCCACCATGTAACGGAGTAATGTTTACAGTAAGACAAACTGAGGCATGAAGCATGCTACAACATGGAAGGAGCAAGCAGAATTACTCTCTGGAGACTGAGAGTAGACCAACCATTGTTTGATGCAAAGTGTCTAAAAGGAAGGAAGCTTTCTTAGGTAATGACAATGTTTTCTTCTTTCCTAGTAGTACTGAAGATTGAATCCAGGATCTTTACACTGAACTATATCCCCAGGCTGCTCTATTTACTGTGTTTTATTGTGAGACAGAATCTTTGTTTGATTATAATGGTGATCACATAGTGTATAGATTTGTGAAAACTCACTAAACACTAGGTTTAAATACTTTTTACTTCACAAAAATTATAACTCAAAATTTTTGTAGGAAAAAGAAAATCAACCTCAACATTACAAAAAGTAGTGATCTTAACTTCCTTTTTTTTTAAAAAAAAACCCCGATATAGTTGGAAATGTAGTTACATTATACAAGAGAATCTGTTGAGATTGGTGCTGGGCAGAATTGTGCTAACTATGATGAAAATAGCAGGGTTTTTCTATAGCAACCCAGTTTCAGAGAGTAGAAATCAATGCTTGAGGACATAGGATGATTATTGAGCAATAAAAACTGTGCTTTTATATGTGTAGAGAATTACTTCAACTTTGTAAATCTATATTTTTCATGATAAAATCTGTTATTACATTAAAGACATCAGTACTTCATAAACAATCACAGACACAAGAATTATGCACTGCACAAATTGAGGGGCACCACTGATGGGATGTACAGCATGATTTTAGCACAGATCTCATTGCACTGAAACTTTTCAAGTGTCCTTAAAATAGAGACTGCACTTCATACTTCTCTGCTTTGGGGCACCTTGAAGTCAAATGCTTTTGAAGGCGTTTTGAAGTATGGCTCTGGTATTCCTGTATGAAGGCTGCCAGCTTGCAATTTATTTGAGTAACGTTCCATTTGCTCGTCCAAATGTCTGCTTTGTCTTTTTTCTTGTTACTTCACTGAAAAAAGAAGAGGCCTTACAAGGATAGCTGTGTGATTGATTTATTTCATGCCTTCTCATTGCAACATTTACAAGAAGAAGGGAGAAATAATTCTTCATTGCACATGACTAGTTTCCTTTAAAGTCCTTTTCTCTTTACTTCTTAATAACTTGATTCTAAAAAATTCAATAAATACAATATAGCTAGAGTTTCCCCAAGGCTTTGAATCCAGTCTTAACAGAGACAGGAGAGACAATGATCTTCTCCCATCGGACACACAAATTTGATTTTAATACAAAGGGTTGGAAAGCATTTTTTCCACATATTTGAGGTATGAACAAAAAAAATACTGTGTATATAAAACTTTTAGAAAACTTCTTGCAGAAAAGATGCCCTACTGAGCCTCGCCCCACCCCGCTGTCTGCACTGATCCCGCCACTTCTGCCTCCCCCTGAAACATTTCTGGAACTCCACTTGGGCCAGTGGAGTACAATTGCTGCACTTGCCTGGCTGCCTCTGTCCTGAATTGATTTGAATTATTTACCTTTCATAGTCATCTTGAGTTTGAAGAAGAGCCAGAAGTTGTATGGTGCTAGCTCTGATGAATAAGGTACATGAAGGTGCACTGTAGTTTTTTTTTTTTTTTTTGTTCCTTGACAGAAATTGATATATTCGTCAATGAGGTACAATCAGAAAATACAAGTAATGCTTAAATTAAATGGTTTTTATTATAGTAAAATACACATTTTCATTATTCTGTCTCACTTCAAACACACGTCTACTACCATTTCCTGGCAAAGTATCTTTCATTGAAATGAGTTGTTTTTTTTTTTAAATTAGGAATTCACTGAATTTTTGATCATTCCTTGCACTAAGGCGATCAAGTACATGCTTTTGGCATTTTAATATTTCATAATATGATAATATATACTTTTGATATTATCTCAAACAGTAGTGGAAAACATTTTTAAAATATGAGATAAACTAGAACATATCTTTGCAAATTCTTTTATTATTCGGGCAAATAGTAAATATTTAATGCTTATGTGCCAAGTATTTTCTGCTACAAATTCTCAACTCTGTCATTATAGAAATAAACAAACAAAACCCAAAACAGTCATATATAAGAATATTTGAATTCTAATAAAACTTTACTTAAAATAAAGGGTTGGTCCATTAGCTATAGTTTATAGATCCCTGACATTGCTTAAATTCCCTTAACAGTCTGATATGGTATGATCATACTAACAGTGTCATATGATCTAATCCTACTATGACAGAACAACAAATAGTTTAGAAAAATATTATGTGGTTTGAGAACAAATATAAGATCCTTGTCAGAAATCTGGAATTGTGAGTTTGTTTGGCCAGCTTTTGTAAGACAGGTTATTTTCCATTTAAAGTGATCTCTGGAGCAAAAATTATAATTTTTTGTCTCTCACACTTTGTGCACTTTCCAGAAATGTATTACATATATTTCCTTGATAAGTATTAAGAGAGGGTATATTCAGCCTAAATGAGCTTGAAATGAGAGATGAATTTTCAAAAGGCTCTGGTAAAAGTCATGTTCTATTATAAAGGTAAGATTCTATCCTGCGTAATTTATGGAAAAAAAAAATTAATCCTCAAGTATGCCGAATTCAGGACAGAAACCACTTGGTATTGTCCTAACATACAAGTGACCTTTCTGGGGTAGTATTTTCTTGCTAAAGTTTTATGAAAACATATTCCACTCTTTATAGAATACAAATTCATTTCAAAGTACATTAAACTTGAATAAATAAATTTTTAATGAAATAGAGGTTGTTTTTGAAATTCACTCTGTTCTCCAACAGACTCTGAATGGCTTCATTTCTCTTTGCTTCCTTCTTTTTTTCGTGAGGCCTGTGGCTATGGTTCTGTGATTATTAAACTCTGGACATCTTCTTTATTCCTCTGCATAGTGTGAAGCAGGAATTAATGAGCAGTCAATCTGTGGGTTTCTTGCTGAACTCCTGTGAAGACAGCTCCACAGAGGCAGTCGTGACAGTTGTACTGTAGAACTCCCAAGGAGTCTGTGTAATGTCACTACTCAATGGTGATATTTTCACTATGTGGAAAGTTCTAAAAAGCTGTGTCTGCACCCCATATAGCCCCTGCCTATTTAAAAACTGACACAAGGAAGGAGAATAATTTAATCATTCCTATCATGGGAAGAAGGATAAACCAATTTTAAGACTCTATGTTCATCAGACGCAGGAATAGGATTCATCTTAAAACTTTTTTTCCTTCTCCCTGAAGGAATTTGTCTTGCAAATGTCATACAAAACTCTGACAGTGTTAGCAACCAGCAACAGAGATGCAGTCTCCATTCTCTGTTCTCCACCCCAATCGTCATTAATCTTTGATTTAATGTAAACCCATTCTGCTTGAAATTGTGTCTCAGGAGACTTGAGGTTAGAGTTCTGGATGACAATAATGCTTGGCAAAAATCAGACTGCAAAGCTGGCGTGGAAAGCTCAAAGGGGAAACCGCATTCACATTATAAACTAGTGCTACTTCCTGGTTCCAGTCAGAGGAGAAAGATCCAGTCAAGAGCACTTTATCAAATTGTGTTTTGGCATATGCTTTTCCGGTTCCAGCTAGATCCAGGATTTGTGCCAGTGGGGAAAATAATAATAAAGTAACATAGTCGAGCAGGAATTTTTTCTTTTTCTTTTTTTTTTTTTCCTTTTCTTGCAGAGTTCCACTAGGAACACTATTAACGGTGTCACAGAGCCATGACAGCCTTTTCTTGGCACATGGGAAATCCTTGGGATTAGACCCATGGTCCCCTTGATAGAACTCAGAACTGGAATGGTTGATGGTGGTAGGATGGGGGCGGGCAGGGCAAGCACTGAGCCGGCCCAATACTGAGGTAGGAGGGGGAGGTGGAAGCCTGCAAGCCATGGGCGGCAGGAAGCTGTTCTCCTATGATGTCATCCTTATTGCTAGTACCCAGTATAGCAGGGAAGCTGAGGCCAGATGACAGTCGGGGTCTGTATCTTCCTGTCTTGTTTGAGCTCTTCTCATTAAATATGTGAATTCTGTTCTTTCATTAGAGCTGTCATACAGCTTTTGTAGGACACTGTCTTTGTCAGTGATTGCTTGGGAGGCAGGATGTTAGAAATCTAATAAAATAAAACTTAGACAAACTATTGGAAAATAGAATAGCAGTTTCTTATAAGCTCAAACATATACTGACATAATCCAGCAATTCTACTCCTAGGTATTTATCCAAGAAAGGACATGTGCCCACTAAAAATTCCATCCATTGATGTTCATAGTAGCTTTTATCATAATAGTCGAAAAGGGAACACGAGCTACATGTCTATCAATTGGTGATCAGATATATAGAGAAATAGTAGTGTCCATAGTTATTGACATTGACACACCTCCAAAATGGAATATAATTCAACACAATAAAAATGGAACCACGAACCACAGATATAATATGGTTGAATTTCAACCATATTATAATACATGAAGTAGACCACTTTCAGAAGTTTACATATTGTTTGTCTGACTTATGTGATATTCTTGAAACGTCAGTAACAAGAATAGAAAGCAGATCATTGCAGGTGGATGAAAGAGATTGACAGATGCATGAGGGGAATTTTGGAAGCCTCAGTTGTAGGAAGTTATTCTTTTTGTGCTTGACAAAAATGATAGAACTGTATTCCTTGAAGGTGATTGTTTGTAATATGCAAACTATATCAAATGAACTTGATTTTAAATTAATTAAGCCTAGTTCCATTGTGCCATTGGGGAAGTTAGTGAGTGTGGATTGTATCTCTTTCGGTTCCCTCTGCTAAATGAAAGTACTGTATCCCCTAAAGCTCCTGTCTTCCCCCGTTTACACAGCAGCATTCATATTCCCCCTTCTGTCATGACAAGCTAGGGCCTGCATTGATTGTACCTGGCCAGGTGGTGACTTAATGTTTTATGACATCTTAATCCTAACTACCTATTTACCTTGCTTTAATGAATCTAGTTTTTTTTTGAATATCGTATAGTGCCTGGTAACAAACAAAGAGTCCTTTTTTTTTTCTTTTAAAAACTCCAGAAAAGGTGGGACTCCCAAATAAATCCTTGTGTCTTTACAGTAGCTACAGCATGTATGGATGGATATGTATTTAGTCTTTCTACAAATATGTATTCTCCTGTTGGCTCTATACACTGTGCTAAACAGTATTGTTAGTGCTTTATAACAGGGATGGAATTATTACCTTGATTGTGCTCTTGAGTGGTGCTGGTCATAGTAGCAATCATCACGCATGCGAGGAAGGAAAGTGGCTACAGCCAAGCGGATGGTTAGAGCAGGAGCCACATTTTTCCTGTTGAGACACAATGTACGTTAGGTGACAGTGTAAATGGTATCTGATTAGCATTTCTGGACCACAGAAGGTAAGAGATTTTTTAGGAAAGATCTGCTCTTAGGGATTAAAAGAACATTGGGCAAGGCTAGCGCAGGGCTGAAACAATAGCAGGAGGGGCCTTGGGGGCAGTTAGAGTTGTCATAATTATGAGGTAGCCGAATAGCAGCGATGGGGGCGGTGCTGATGGAGGTTATGTGGGGGGAGGACTTCAGGTACAAGGAAAGTTAACTGGGACCACTGAAAGTGATAAAGTATTACTACATTAACGTGGCACACCATATACATATTCATAGCATGTAAATATGTAAAAATCAGAAAAGTTAATAATAATCTCTAGATTTTTATTGTGCTGATAGGCACTTTGGTTTATTTTTTTTCCCCTCATGACAAGATGCTCCATACAAAACAACTTAGACATTTTGATTATTTATTGCTGTGAAGGCACTAAATTATTGGGAATAATGCAGACACTCCGGATGTAATCAGAAATTTTAAAAAGTATTCGCATTCTAAAACTTCAGATCCATTAAATAGGAACTCAAAATAAAGAAAGGACTAGGCAAGAAAAGCCAATCCCATCACCACATGCTGGGCTGAACACCCAGAGCCAGCCACAGAGTCAAGGGTATGGTGGCACACTGTGTAATCCCAGCACAGGGGAAGCTGAGACAGGAGGATCACCATGAGTCTGAGCTGCATAGTGAGACCCTGTACCAAATACATTTTTTTAAAAAAGGCAAGGAATAGCTTCCTGCCTGCAGACACAGGAGGGTGGAGCATGTGGGGTTTGAATCTGCCTGGCCTGGTGAGTCATGGAGTTCTCTGGGCGCAAACCCAGGGATGGGAGAAAGAGAAATTTACAAGGGGAACCAAGAGTACTTTTTAAATTATTTAAATCCTTTCCTTATCTATTTAAAAGTGGATTTGTCCCAAACACCATGCTCTGTTCCCATTAGAATCAATATGCTGCTTCTTGCCATTAGTTATTGCAACCACTGGCAATAAAGCCTGGTTCTCCGCATGTCGTCATCACAGCACAAAGACAGCGGGACACTTTGAGGATCTGGTGAGACTGACATCTGTAGCCACAAAAGGTACACACACACAGGGTACTTAAATGCTTTGGCTTAGCCTAGGTCCTCCTGTGAGTAACACATTTAGGAGATGCTTTATATTTTTTCTCATTTTTTGTAAGATTAGAATCTGTGGTAATTTGAAAGATTATGTCCCCCTCCCCAAACTGATATGTTGCAGTCTAATCCATAATGCTATAGTATTAAGATGTGGGGATTAACTTGTCTGGGCAGAGCCTTCATGATAGGTTTAGTACCCTTAAGAAAGAGACTTTGGACAGGATATTATGTCGGCTTCTAGTACTATGGACAACCACTAGGAAAATAACAAGGTAGAAAGTATTAATTATTGAATCTTTGATGTAATTCAGGTATAAAAAATAAGATACACAAAGAACTACATTATTTACCGATAAGAGACATACGGTATAATAATATCTGTAAGTATAATATCATATATGCACCTTCTATGATACCAAAACATGAAAACAGTTTGCAATGTATTAATTTATCAAATCCATCTTGTCAAGGTATCTTAAAACTGTCTCATTGATATTTGTACTTCAATAAAACACAAATAAAAAATAAAAAAAGGCTGAGAATAGTTTCTTTTCTTTTCACAGTATCTATTGTACTTTTCAGATTTTATTTATTCTTTCTGTTTCTTACACTGGTGAGACAATACAATGTTTGCATATGCAGGTCTGATTCATTTCACTTATGATTATGGTCTCCAGTTGCATCCATTTATCAATAAAAGCCTCAAATTTATCTTTTTATAGCTGAGAAATACACCATTGTGTAAAATTACCACACCTATTTTATCACATTCCTCAGTTGATGGGCATTTGGGTTGTTTCCAAGATTTAGCTATGACTTTGTACCACTCTCAGGATGGGTACACATATACTGCTATAGTAAGATGTTTTCAGTTTATTTGGAAAAAAATCCTGGAGGGGAATAGCTGTGTTGAATGGGACTTCCAATCCTAGCTTTCTGAGAAATATGCACACTGATTTCCATAGTGGTTGTATCAGTCTGCACTACCACCAATAGTGGAGAAGGGTGCCTTTCCCCCCAGCCCTTCCAGCATGTATTACTGGTTGACTTCTTGATGAGAGCCATCCTTTCAGGGAGTGATGCAATCTCGGTGTTGTTCTAACTTTCATTTCTTGAATTATCAATCATCTTGAACATGTTTCCATATATTTAATTGCAATTTGTATTTCTTCATCTGAGAAGTATGTGTTCATCTCAGATGCCTATTTTTTGGGACTGCATATTTGAAGTTTTGGAGAAAGAAACTGTTCAAAGAGAATGAACACCTGGGATGAGGGAAAGGAGAAAAGAAAGAAAGAGAAAGAAAAGAGAAAGAAGGAATGAAAAAAAGAAATATTTATATGCACAGGATAGCTTGGATAATTGTATGTTGATTTCTGCTGGTCTATTGAAAGGAATAGTCATTGCTTAATTTTTCCCTTTCCTTTTTATTTTTTGTAACTTTTTTGGATCAGTTTTGCCTGCTTATATCTGATACCCTAAAAACAAATTTGAAGAAAACAGTAGGACAACATGCAATATAACAACCACTGTTGAATTTCTATTATTTTATTCAGTAATATTCTGCTTTGTTTCTAATGTTCTTCTTTTGTTTACTATTTTTATTCTATTGAAAATATTAAAACAAAATAAAAGAAAGAAAGAACCTGAGAGTGTGTTGGCTTTTTCGACCATGTCAGGTATTTACGATGAACAGTTCTTCATTAGATGCTAAATAAACCTGTATCTTGATTGACAACTGCTCTTAAATATGAACAATGAATTTCTGTTATTTATAAATTGATCATTCTAAAATACAGTGGTAGGAATAGAAAATAATCAGATTCTTTCCAGGTGTCAGCTTTGGGGATGGTTTCTTGTGCCACACACATTCAACGGCAGATTTCTATTCTTCAGAAATCTGATGCAGACCAAATAGAAAAAGGTAAAAATCATATCTGAAGAAATCAAGATTTTCTAGCCAATATAAGAAGCCCTATTGAGACTTATTTTGCATGCATATATCTGGTAATCTGAACACCTAATCTGAAGAGAACACTATGCAATACAACAAATACTGTCAAATTCATACTAATGTTTAGTGAAATTTTGTATCTTTTTTTTTTTTTGGCAGAATCAGGGATTGAACTCAGGCCCTTGTGTTTGCCAGGGAAGTGCTTATTCTACTGAGCCATCTCCCAGGCCATCTGTATCATTCTTAGTTTTTTCTTTTTTATTACTATTTTGTATACTCTTTAAAAAAATTAAGCTTATTTAACACAAGATCCCCCAACACACTAACAATCCAGTAAAATGGCTTTCAGACTAAAGAAACTAATTCCTTTCATGAGTTCACTACAATTTACTTTCTTATTTTAAAGACAACAATATCAACCAATAAAATGATACAAAATTTCAAAACAAAATGATGGGAAGTTAATAATGGTTGTGATATTACATACTGTTATCTTCAATGTAGTTGTTCAGATTAACAGACACAAGATGTAAGACTGATCACAGAATATAAACACTGGTTCTTCCAATGAACTAATAGAAATTAGTAGTACAATTATCTTAGTATCTGATATATATGTATGCATATACATATACACACATATGTGTGTGTGTGTTTGTGCTTCTGAATGATAGATGTTTTACTCCTTCTATTAGTAAGTTAAAATTTTCTCTTTGAAATACTGCAAGTCTGGGATCTTAGCTGCACCATCCACTCAGCAGAGTAATCTGACATAGCTTCTCACTATGAAAAACAACCACACTGTGTGACTATTAAAAACAGTGCTTTAGTTGCTACAGTTGTAGTGGGTGATACATTGTGTCAACTTGGCCAGATGACTCCACGGTGCAGTTCAAGGCGGTGGGGGTCCTGCCCTGGGGCACAACTGGTTCCGCCCCCACAGAGTGACTCAGCACAAAGAGACCATATAAAAAAGAAGTAGTCGACGTTCCACTTCGTCGAAGGAACATCGGTCTTCACATTTGGCTGGACTCCACCTGGCTCGCAGCTCACACTCTTCGGACTCAGGATTGGATCCTTCGCCTTCTGTTGGACTCTTCTGTCGCAGACCCATTAGCTGACAGTAGAGACTTGCACAGAGCACAGCAGTGAGCTTCAGACTTTGGGACTGAATTCTCCAGCCTGGGGTGTGCAGTCGCCCTCCGCACCTCTCTCTTATCTGACTCTGCGGCTGACTGGCGGCTGTCAGCGAGCAAATCTTGTAATTTCTTATACATTGCATATCTTGTGTTCCTTATATTATATCTGTTCCTCTAAGTAAAACCTTGACCAGTCTAGTTGTGATCCTGAGTGCCCCTCCCCCAGCAGCCCATGCACTGTTGTTTTGTGGCGCTATGAGAAGTAGCAGAACCTTTGGGAAATGGAGTCTAGCAGAATAAGGGCTACCAGGAGCAGGTCCTATTCCTGACCACTAAGCGGTGAGCCCTATCCCACACTGTGTTCATGTGTACTGCGCCACCACAGGCAAAGTAACTGGCCCAAGTGACTGTGAATCAAAACCCTGAGATCATGAGCCATAGCAAAACTTGTCTTTTTTTAAGTTGATTTACTTTAAGTATTTGTTAGAGTAACACAAAGCTAACTAATATAGGCATGTAAGTGCTTAATGATAGAGCCAGACTGACTTTTGACCTACTTTGTAGCTTATAAATTAGATACTCAATAATCTCTTTAAACTTATACTTATCTTAGCCTCTGTTCAAAAAAGCTAAAAAATTGCTGGTACCCATCCAAGTTTAAGTTATGGACAATTACATGTATTTACCTTTGTAAAACACTCTATATCCAAATAATATTTATATTATGTTTTTGCCAAAATTTCAACGTAGATGCATTATTGCAAATAGGATAGGAAAGTCGATTGACCATTTGTATTTGATTGAATATAAATTATTGATCAACACAGTTGAATACAAATTATTGACCCTAAAGGGGAATGGCAGACATCAGAAAGTTATGTCCAGGGCCAAGGAGATGTTTAGAGGCCGTCAATAGCTCCAGTGTTTGAACAATTTTTCTCTGCAGCATAAATCACCATTTCTTCTAACCCAGGTCTCCAAATGTCAACAAATACTACTGCACATGAATTTTACAGTTTGGAAGTGTCCTCAGGCCCTTGGTTCTATAGTACATGCTGTTGTTTGAACTTTATTATAACTTATCATTAAAAAGTAGGGGCTGGGGAGATGGCTCAGTAGAATAAGCACTCCCATGGCAAGTGCAAGGGCCTGAGTTCAATCCCAGGTTCCACACACACACACACACAAAAAGACTCAGGTCTGGAAATAAGCCAGGAAGAAATGATACACATAGCTAGCAAGAAATTATTTCTTTAGAACTTCCTAATATTAATCATTTCTTATATAGAATCCAATATTTCTCTTCATGTAAATTTTTAATTGCACATTTTTGCAGTTTATTTTGTTTAATTTTTATATTTTCAAATCTTTTTAAACCTAAGATGCCCCCTCCTAGGCAAGAGAAGTGCTTCCAAAATCACCTTCCACTCCAGGGCCATGAGGCTTCTGCCTGCACAGACATATGTTGAAGAGGACAAGTGTGTAATTTACATTGTACTGCACATGGACACATTAACACACTCAGGAAAAGAATGCCATTACCTTGGCAATATCTGCTAAGGAACAACTTTCTTTAGGTAAAACACAGATTCAAAAATGAATTCAGGGGCCGAGGAAATACTTCAGTAGAATAAGCACTTGCCTGGCAGGCACAAGGGCCTGAGTTCAATCCCTGGCTTTGCAAAAAAAAAAAAAAAAAAAAAAAAAAATCAAATATTTTAAAGCACCATCCTCTCTTCAGTACATATTCAAGGTGTTTAATAAACATGATCCTAATTTATCATTGGATTGCTTACAGAAGCCCAATGATTGAAATGCTGACTCTTAGCAGAAAAGATAAATGGTCAAACTTTCATTATTTGTCCTTGTCAAGCTTTATTGGTATTGCTAAAAAACTTTATGGTACACTAACATCCCATGAGTAAAATAGTAAATGTGAATTAGAACAACATCATAATTATGGGTAAGGAGAGAAGTTGGGGCACAATTAACTAAGCTTAACTTCTGAGGCAGTTTAGCACCAGCTCCTCTACTTTGTCCAAATCAGTCAGAGCCACTTGCATGCAGCGACTCACCAATTTGCCATCTTGTATCCCTCTTTCTTCCTTCCTTCCTTCCTTCCTTCCTTCCTTCCTTCCTTCCTTCCTTCCTTCCTTCCTTCCTTCCTTCCCTCCTTTCTCTCTTTCTTTCTCTCCCTTTCTTTCTCTCTCTCTGCTTCTCTCTCTCTCTCTCTCTCCCTCTCATGTATTTGGTACAGGTCTCAATACATAACTCAGACTCATAGTGATCCTCCTGGTTTCAGCCTCCCCAGCTGGGATTACAGGTGTGCACCACCAAGCCTGGACTCCAGTGACTGGAATAAGAGGAATAAGAGGGAGCGTTTTTTCTTATTGCTTAGTTTTGTGGTGTTACACAAAATTATATTTGTAAGTTGCTTTCATTTCCAATTTGAAGCCTTAAAAATAAACTGTGAAGTGCTTAAAATCTCTGAAATAAAAATGCAAAGATAATTTCTCAATAATCATCCCTCTAAAGTCTCTGGTTTCCATTATGTGTCAAAACATACGTTTTCATTGTAGTCTGTAACATAAATCATCTCAGCAACTTAGGCAATATAATGTTGAAGTGTAGATTCACTCAGTTCAGCAAAGCTTCCTACAATAAAAGGTTAAATATTTGCCATTGTAAATCATTATGTTAGACAGTGGAAATTTTGGCTAACCTGACAAATGCAGAGTACTCGATAAAACTACTGGAGAAAATAATTTCGCTTCTGTCAACCTCAGCTTTCCTATCTGCATATTGGAGGAAATAATTCACAATGTCATTGTGAGATTCAGATAATGACTGTAAAAGAGCACCTGACTGCACAGAACTACAAAACGATAAGATATTGTTATTACTATCCTGCGAGCTCAATTTTGGTACACAGTAATTAAGTTAACATGAGTGGTACAGGACTTGTGGCTAATTTGTAGGCTTAAATATATCTGTGTGTATAACTTAAGATTTAGTTTTATGGAAATGTCCTGGGCCATGATATTTCTCTATGGGTTAATAAAACACACACCTTTAACTAGCAAGAAATTCACTTGTGCTTTGTGGCCCGCTTAGCCGTTCTACATAATGATTTGTATTGCTCTTTGCAAAAGTATCAACTTCCAGAGTCTTCACCTTAACCTAATTGCCACTGAAAATAATGGTTGTACAATGACAGTAAATTTATTCAAAATCACTGGTTTTAGTGACAATCCAATAATTAATTCTGGGCTATTCGATCTAAGTGTTTTTCTTCAAAGTCATGATTATAAAATCTTCACAACTAAAATACTATACTTCCTAAAATTAAAAACTAAATGTTTACTTTTGCATCAAATATGATTTAAATTATTCATCCAGTTTAATTATCTGAGATTTGTAACAGACAAGGCCAAGAGTAAGTTGATGAATTTGAAACCACTTTATCAGTGTTGAAGAGCTTGCCCTTCTTTTACTGTCTTTCAACATGTAAGTGCCTACTATATATCTGTGTCATCTTATGTAACTTCTATGATAATTCCGTTTTAGAAACTAAGATAGGAAAACCACAGAATTTAAAAAAATTCTATCCTAGATGATGTGGGTATAAGTAATCATTTATTTATTAGCTCCAAGATCAATATTCCTTCAAAAAGAATGTAATTTCTTACCTAAATTTACATTCTAGGGAAATAGTATACTTATATTTTTCTGTGTTCTGTCTTAGCCTGTTTTCTGTTGCTGATTCTTGAATATATTAGATTGGATAAGTTTTAAAGAAAAGACATTTATTTTTGGCTCACAGTTCTAAAAGTTCAAGTTTGGGGACTGCGACTGGTGAGGGCTTCCTCTCCAGCAAAGTCTGGAGGCACCATATGGCATCGCATGACAAGAAACAGGAAGTGCACAGGGTGTGTGTGTGTGTATGTGTGTGTGTGTGTGTCTGTGTGTGTGTGTGCTCGCACGCATGCGCGCATGTACATTCACCTTTTGGTCTCTCCCTGTAGCACCCTCAGGACTCAATCTGCGGAACTCCATCCTAATAACCTTATTGAATTCTAAAATGTTGGATAGGCCCAACAACTAAATACAATAACTAGATTTCATTTCCATCCTCATTATGGATATTTAATTCTTGATGGACCCAATCATGTCCAAATTATAGCTCTTTACTTCTGCTATTCATGTGCATCTTGCAATGCAAAAATGTAATCATTCCATCTCCCATTGTGTCAAAATTTTAGCATGGGCAAACATTAATGCAAAATGCCAAAGACTTATCTAAAATACAAGGCAAATTTTTTCTAGCTGTGAACCTGTGAAGTTAAAACAAGTCACTTCCAAAACATAATGGTGGGGGTCATACTGCGCTCCATGGTAGGTGCCTGCTTGGCAAGCACAAGGGCTAGGGTTCAATCCCTGGCACTGCATGCCGTGCCTGCCCTGGAAACTCGCGCGCTTGCCGAGCCAGTAACCAGGGCCACCTATAGTGGCACATGTCTCTAAGTTCCAGTGCTGTAGAGGCTGAGATAGGACAATCACATGAGTCTGAGCTGTGTAGTGAGACTACATAAAATAAATAAAGAAAGAAGTAAGTAAGTAAATAAATAATTAAAAAGAGAGAAACTAGTGTGTGTGGGGGGAAGGTGCAATTAGCCTGAAACTAGACAAAGCAGGGCAGGACAGATACATAATCCCAATGCTCTTGGACAGACTGTAGGGAGGGCCAGGTCCCCAGCAATCTACCAGTTCTAGCTTTTATAGTTGTAGGCTACATTTTCTGTCCTTGACCCCAGTGGCTCTCCTAGAAGCTATGGTACATTGCTGGTTGCTCTGTCTTTTTGGCTCCACCTCTAGAGCTTCATTAGTCATTTTTGCATCAGGTGTTCTGTCCCCTAACTTTAACCCACAGGAAACTCTTATCTGGCATCCTGACTTTCCTTTGAAATCTGGGCAGAATTTTCCATGGCCCCGCAAAGCTTGCATTCCTTATGCCTGCAAAACAGCTCCACGTGGCTCCTGAAAGTCGGCCTCAAAGGTGACCACACCTGTGCTTGGTTGGGTCCTGGCTGCAGCTCCTTAGAGCAGTTTGCCCCACTGCTGGGATTCATAGGCTGCTTTGCTGGTGGGCACCCAGGTGGGTGAAAGCAATGACATCTTGGGCTCGAGAACACTCAGGTTCTTGTAACAAATCTTTCCCAGAGCTAGCAAGGGTGCCCATGAACACTAACTCTCAAGACCACCACTCCCAAGTCCATTTTTTAGGCACAATCTCCCAAAAATGTGTATTAATAGAACAAAGTTTCAATCACAGTAGATCCAAGATTTTAAATCATAATCACACCATAGCATATGGCAAGAACCAAGGATGGCATGTGTGCACATTTCTTGTGTCTTTGTCTTTGTCAACTTCATCTTCATCTTTGTCTTCTTCATCATCTTTCTTTCTTCTTCTTTTTTTTTTTTTGGTGGTACCAGGGATCAAACTGAGGACCTTGTGCTTGCCTGGCAAGCACTTATTCCAATGAACTATCTCCCTGGCCTCTTCTTTTTCTTCTTCTCCTTTTCCTCCTCCTCCTCCTTTCTTTCTCTCTCTGTCTCTTCCTTTCTCTTACAGCTACGAAGATTCTTTTATGAGGTTCTTCTCTAATGATGTATCAATATCTAACTGTAAGCACCTCCCAAATGCCTTTCCTTTAAATATCAAAGTCAGATTAAATTTTTACCCTCGTAAAAACTTATTCTGAGGATTAAATTATAGTTGATAAAACTCTGGGGAGGCACACACATTAACTTCTGATGAAAAATTTTCTGTTTCAGGAAAGAATCTGTTGAGCTGATTTACAGTAAAGCTGCATGACAAAGTGACCTATAGGCTTAAAGCCATATCAAAATGAGACATATTTTAATAGCAATGAAAAACTATTTCTAATGTTATGTAAAATGAATGAACCTTTGTCTTAGTTACTCTTCTCTGACTGCTGGGAGAAATACCCGACACCCAAAATGAAGGAAGGAAAGGTTTATTTAGCTCACAGTTACTGGAGGTTTCTGTCCATATTCAGTTGGCTCCAAGGCAGAGCGGCACAAGGCAGAAAACAACCTTTCATGAGGGCAGCAAGAGCACAGGGAGAGGTGGCAGCAGCCCAAGCTGCTACTTCTCTTCCCACCTTGCACTGTAAGGCAAATTACCTGCCCTAGGGCAGGTGCAGCATCCATACCTACAGCAATCAATCACCAACTCCAGAAGCTGCCCCAAGACTGCATGAGGGGGGACACCGAGACACAACCATAACAACCTTCTACTGAAATACATCCGGGTACAAATGAATTAAAGGAACTCACTAGCATTCTGTAACTATATTGAATAAATAATATTCCTTAGGTAGATGAGTGACATCGAAATCTCTGATAGTAATAGAAGTCAAATACTTTAATTCTTTTGTATAAAGCTTACATTTAGATCAGTAATTGTTACTAATGATCGCTGTTGATCTAAATCTGCCACAGTAAGTATTCTGTTCAAGTCAGCACTGACAGTTGATGTCAACTCTTTCTTCTGGTCTTCTTGGAATCATAATAGCTAAGAAGATAACACACCACACCTATTTTTAAAAAGGCATGGGTACAATCAAAGCCAGATTGCTATCTTTAATAACCAGAAACAGAATAAAAGTACCTGCTACTAAACGTGGTTTAAGTCAGAAACCCATAAATTCCATCACTGGCACGGAACAGACCTGTCCATGTGTTAAAATTGTTAGGATGAAAATGGATGAGCGTGCAGGGCCAGGGACAGCACTTTTTAAAAATGTATTTAGGACAGGGTCTATAGTGTCTCACTACACAGATCAGACTTGTAGTGATCCCCCTGGTTCAGCCTCCCAAGCGCTGGGACTACAGGTGTGTGCCACCGTGCTGAGTCTCAGTTGCCATCTTCCTGTGTCCCCAGGGTTGGGGCTGGCATGGCATGTGGTGCCTGGGATTGACCACCGTGCCTGCCACTCTAACCAAAGCAGGTGCTTTAGTCTTTTGATCTTTCTGGCTAGCCCTTAGGGACAGCATTTGAAACAGGGAGGTTGGCCAGTTACTCCATGGTGAGAGAAAGCTGAGTTTTGTAACCACCTTATTGTCTCATGGGGTGGAAAGAAGCATAAACAGGTACTTATTTATAGCTCGGCCACCTCTCAAGTTGTTTGTGAATACACTTATAATATCTTTAAACGCAGGCACTTTGGTCCACAATAAAAGAACAAGGCAGGTGAAGACAACTGTAAAGTCACATAGGGAAGGTTAAACATAGAGAAAACTAGGAGAGGCAAATGGAGTAAATATCACCAAAATTTCAAAGCATACCATGACTAGGAAAATTATCCTGAGAGACAGCTAGAAAATAGATGTGAACCTGTTAATGTAATTATGATTGAGCCATGGGGAAAAGAGTTAAGCATGTTTTAAAGTCTTTAGAAGCCTAAAGACTTTAGGCTGTGACTGTGTGAGAAAGGAAAAATGAATTATTATATTTCCAATAAGATGGTTATGAATCAAAACATGTGGCCACAGCACTGAAGAGAAGTATTTAAAATAAAAATATGATCATTGAAATTGAGAATAACAAGAACCAAAAAATGGATGAAGTTCACTTTGGAAGAGCTGGAGAGAACTGACAGTTTAGAAGGAGTACTGAAGAATTGACCTACGTCATGTAAAATAAAGATGAAGGAAGAAAAACTGGACATTGAAATTATGCCAAGCTCAGATAATGGATAACTTAAACATCTTATTTTGCTCCTCAAATTTTTGAAACAAGAGAAAATATCAGTAACAAGAGGTGATGGAGAAATTTCAGAGAGGACTGACCTTCATTTGGAAGGTACAATTGAGAACTATGCAAGACAAAAGTAAATAATACTCAGACCAAGAGGAAAACTGTAGAATATCATGACTAAGAAAAATCTTAAAATCTCCCTGTGAGGGGCGGAGCAGATAGCTCAGTGGATTAAAGTGCCTGCTTAGGCAGAGAGCAGTGACGAGAATTCAATCCTCAGCCTGCCATGCAGACCCCGTTCCTGGGGTGCGCTGACACAGCGACTGGGTGTGTTGGTGTGAGCCTGGAATCCCAGCTCTTGGGAAGCTGACAACAGGAGAATCACTACGAGTCCAATCTGTGTAGTGAGACCCTGTCGACCCTGTACTAAGTACATAAAAGAAAATCTCTGTGGGACAAACAAATTTTCTAATAATTAAAAGGAGAGCAGACATCAAGAGATAACTGAGCAGAAGATGAATACCCATATAACAGATATAAAATTGGAGGAAGAAACTGTGAAGCAAAAAAAAAAAATCAACATATATATAAATTTTAGAATTTTTGATATTACTTTCTTTTAAAAAAAATTTAAAAAACCCTAGACAGAAACGATCAACGTGGAATCTAGTATATGAGGAAGAAGAAAGAGACTATATAGCTTTATATTTGTTAGAAAAAGTTTCAGGGTAGAGGCTTCACGTCTGTGAGCCATTTGCTGAGTGGTCTTTCTTGCTGCTTCCTGACACACCCTTCTTCCAGCTTCTAGTTTTCCTTTGGATTACCTAATATTCTATATATAACACATATTAGGTAATATATATTAGGTATTATATGTATATATATATTATATATATATATATATATATATATATATATATATATATATATATATATATATATATATAAAATAAAGCCATAGAAACCAAGTCTCACTCCAGGTAATTTTCAAAACCTTAACATAACAGATAAAATAACAGGAACAGAGCGATGAAGTCATACAAATAAAAGACACAAAAACAGTGACAAAAAAACCCAACTTTTACCATTGCAGCAAATGGAAAGAAAATATATGAAGATTTATGAACATCAAAGAAATAAGGAAACACGTTAAATCAATGTCATAATTAGAAAAACATTAATCTATTAAAATATAGAATCTTAGGGCCAGGGAGATGGCTCAGTAGAATAAGCACTTGCCTGGCAAGTGCAAGAGTCTGAATTCAATCCCCAGATCAACCGAAAAAAAAAAAAAAAAAAAAAAAAATATATATATATATATATATATATAACTTTACAGAATATATTTTGAGATAATCACTTTAAATATTTTATGACTTGAATAAGGCCAAATCATAAAAAATGTCGAAATACAAATATATATTAAAAATAAGGAATAAAACTATTATAATTATATATTGATTACAAAAATCAAAGATTACTTAGTAAAATAGTGAGAAGAAATTACTAAATAGTAT
>PVKA01024599.1:0-34036 GCA_004027165.1 Ctenomys sociabilis | reverse complement strand
AAAAAAAAAAAAAAAGGCTTAGGGTACTGAGGAAGAGAACTTCCAAGCCCCAGCAAGCTGGGCATGGTGGTGCATGCCCATATTCCAGCCTCTTGGGATGCCGGTGCAGGAGAACCACAAGCTCAAAATTAACATGAGAACTCTAGTGAACGCTGTCTTAAAATAAAAAAGAGTATACAGGGATGAGAATATGGCTCAGTAGTAGAGTGCTTACCTTGTGTGCCCAAAGCCCCAGGTTCAGCCCTCACCACTGCACATACAAACTCCCACAAGATTTGTTTCTAAGCACTGAACTCTCCCCATCCTCACATTGCAGACTGCAGCTTCAATGTACCATGACAAAAGCTGACCCATGACATTGTCCTGCTGCCACAAGCTGCTACAGCTTCAATCTTCCACCATTTGAGAAATTCGACCTCCATTCAATCAGTGCTATGATTTGGGTAAGTGTCTCCAAAGGCCCATGCCCGTGGTGCTTCCAGAACCTTTAAGAAGGGAGACTTAGAGGGAGCAAATTTGGCCATTTGAAGACTTGTTTGTAGAGAGGACAGTGGGATATGACAGCCCCTCCCTTCCCCTTCTACTTCCGGACCAGCATGACGTAAGCAGCTGTGGCCTACGCCTGCTCTCTACCACACCTCCTCCCTACCACACCAGGCTGCTTGCAACAGCCCCAAAGCAGTAGGGCGACCTGACCACAGAATTGAGCCTTTGAAACCATGGATAAAAGCAAACTCTTCCCCTTTGACCTTGGTTATCTCATGTATTATGCTACTATAATGGAAGAGTGCTTTATACAACTGGTCTCTCAGATCAAAAGCTTCTTGTCTTCCAAGTTATAAACATAACTGTCTTTCTTACTTTTCTCTTGCTGCTAGGACAAAATACCTGACACCTAAAATTAAGGGAGGGAAGGTTTATTTAGTTCACAGTTTATGAAGGTTTCAGTCCATCCTCAACTGGCTCCGAGGCAGAGTGGCACAGGGCAGGGGGAAACAGTTCATGGCAGCAGAAAACAGCAAAAGCATAAAGGAGGAGCAGAAAGAGCAAGCCTCTCTCCCCTCCTTCTATTGTACACAGATTACCTCCCCCAGGGCAGGTGTAAACTCACATCCATGATCCCAGAATTGGACTGTGAACCAATCACAAACTCTAGAAGCCACCCCATGACTGCATGAGGCTTTGGGGGGACACCCCAACACAAACCATAATGAACAGCCTGCAAACATCTCTGTGAGCTCCAATGCTCCACCCCTTCCAACTGGTCTTCCAGGTTCCACAGTCGGTCCCACAGCTCTTCATTAACACAATGATCAGAGTGGACATTTCAAAATCCAAGTCCCATCTTCACATCACTGGGTGACTAGAAACTCTCCAATGCTCTCTGAATGTCTGCCTCCCACACTGCCATATCCAAAGCATTCACCAATGGCAAAGCCTCCTCTCGTCTGCTCGCACCTCTCAGACCTCAGTTCCCACCGCTCTCCTCTTGGCTTCCTTTCCTCTTGTCCTGTTGCCCTCTCTTCTCTCATCTCACTACATCGCAATGCTCCCACCTCAGACCCCTGGACTGAACATTACCCATCTTGCACCAGACTCCACCACCCTCAGTGTAGGTCCCAGCCCAGTGATGTCAGCACAGAGAAACCTTCTTGGGTGGATCAACACAAAACATCACACACCTCCATTCCATTCACTTTCCATTATAGCTCATACCATATCATATGACATATGCTTGTTAAAGAAAATCACTCATGAGCCGGGCATGGTGGCGCATGCCTGTAATCCCAGCACTCGGGAGGCGGAGGCAGGAGGATTGTTGTGAGTTCGAGACCAGCCTGAGCTACAAAGTGAGCTTAAGGCCAGCCTGAACTGCATAGTGAGACCCTGTCTCAAAAAGACAAGAAAAAAAAAAAAAAAAAAAAAAAAAAAAAAAAAAAAAAAAAAGAAAATCACTCATTTTTTTCTATTTGTTTTTGCTTCTTTTTTTCACTCTTCAAGTTAAAATACAAATAAATAAAAAAGAAAAAGAAAATCACTCAACTCTATGCAAACAAGAAATTTATATTTTAAATATTGAGTCTAGGGCCTCGGGAAAGTACTTGTCCTATAATAAATACTTACCAAGTCACAGATGGATGGATGAATGAATGAATGAATGAATGAATGAATGAATGAATGAATGAATGAATGAAATCAATGGTACAAATTTCCTAAAATCCTTATTAGCAGCTATGACCTGCAATGCCAGCTCCAACCTGGCATTCAGCTCAGGAGACAGTGTCAGGTCAATGCTGGCAAAAGCTGACCAGTAAGTGTGTGAGTCTCCTTGGTACCTGGCCTCTGCCTGAGGCTGGTAGGGCTTGGGGCTACTGTCTCTGTGAGCCCCTGCCCAGGCAAAGACTTCTCCTAAGACCGATGTAGGATCCAGATAAATTTCTACTGCACGTTTCCTAAACAATACAAGCCCAGCGTGGGAGAAAAGACACAAAGCATACTTTATGAATGATGATTACTCAAAATGACTAGTCACCCACTAAATGAGACAGGCACCTTTGGGGACAACTCCTGTATTAATACATCTTCAGAGAGATCCTTCCTGCTTGATTCAGCAAAAACTCTAGAAGAACTTACAGAACCTGAGCCAAGGTCACCAAACCACCCTGATTCATCCTTTTAGGCCAATTAGAGTAAACTTGGCTCATTGTAGCAATTGAACAGAGCATGCCCAGAAACATTCAAGTCTGGTTTGCTTGACCTTAACCATTGTCCCCTCTTAAACTGTAACTATAAACTGAGCTTGCTTAGCAGTATATGTCTTAGGCCAAGCAGGTTCCAAAGTGCATCTGCCCATCAAGTGTTTCCCTAGATGAATCTATAACCCCAATGAAATCCCCAAGTTTCCTTTCTCTGCTAGGAGTGCACTTCTTCAGCTAACCCCAGCACTCTTTGTGCTTCCTACAGCCAATAAATCTGCTGGGTTTGCTCTGACTAAGATGCAAACACTAGATAGGTTTGCTACAGGGCTGCCTTGTGGATTGTTTTCATCAAGGTCCTTTTTACAAAAATGCAAAATATAGAAACATGAAATCCTGTGGCATTTTGTCAAGATTGAGGAAAGCACTCTAGCACTGTACATTTTCATCTGGGCTCTCTCCTGCCTCCCCACCCCACATGGCTTTGTGCCTCTTTCCAGCAGGGTCCTGGGCAGCAGAATGTCACAAAGCTAGGACCCACTGGCTTGACTCTGTGATCCTCCAGAGGAAGTTACTTGCTGACATCCCAGATTCTACCAAAGCTCCTTTATCAAACTACCCCAGAGACAGAGTGGATGTTTAGCTGCCTGTAATGCGAAATGGCCCTGGCCAGCCTCTGGCTTACAATGTAAAGAGAGATTGAATCTTCTCTTGCCTCCCTTCTGTTTTCAAAAGCAGCAGCCCACCTCCTCTGCTTGCCTCTCCACATGCTGGAGTGAGCTGCTAACCTGAAGGCCTGCTATCTTCTGGGAAATCTCACACTCACTATACCCATGAATCTCTGCCACTCAGGATAAAGTGCAGATTCTGGCCCCGCAGGGCTGGGGTTCGGCCCAGATTGTACATTTCTAGCCTGAGTAAAGGCGATGTAAAGGCCCTGGGATTCACACCCCTTCCAAGCTACAGAACAACCCTGCCCCTTATCCCTTTTGAAGCCCTACCTGAGCACATACGGAAGTTTTAAAGTCTGGCTTTCTCCCTTTCAAATCAGACACCAGAGTGGCCAGGAACTCGGCCCAGCCTTTAATACAAAAGGGCACTACATAGAATGATGCTGATGTCCTGCATAGCTCCGGAAAAGACAGTTTTCTCCCTCCTGAGCATCCCAGTGACAAAAGTTTCTAAAGGAAAGGCCAGTGAGATAGTAAACTAAGCATCTGCTTAGGCAAGCACAGGGACCAGGGTTAGATTCCTCAGCACCATGGGCCTCACCAGCCCTGCCCCTGAGTCCTGGTGTGATGGCAGAGGCCTGTAATCTCAGCTCTGGGGAGGCTGAGAGCAGGATCAATATGAGTCTGTGCTGTGTAGTGAGACCTTGCACCAAATACATAGAAGGACGAGGAGGAGGAGGAAGAGGAAGACAAGAAGAAGAGAAAGAGGAAGAGGAGGAAGAGGAAGAAGAGGAAAAAGAGGAGGAAGAGGAAAAAGAGGAGAGGAAGCTGTTTCTAAAAGAAAAGACCCTAACCCAGAACTCACCGTTTTTTCCATTATGGCTAAGGTTGAGGCTGTTTCCATCCTAGTACATTAGGAAACCTGCCTGTCTCTTCACCCTGCCTAGGAGAAAGCCGTGGCAGGTGCAGATTTCCAGCACATACTCCTGGAAGGACTGGGCTTAGTCTTGTGACATTACCATTTTCCAGAAAACCAGAGTCTTAACCAAAGCAATCTATACTGCAAGCACTGCACTTGGTACCTGGGGGGAGGCTCTTCTCCATAAGGGTTTCTAGGCTACACCTGGGCCTGATTTTCCACAAAAAGCATTGGAGCTGTGTCCAGTGAAGAAAGGGTCGACAAGTTTGTGAGCCCTCACTTGCAATGGGGTGCAGAGGGGAGCAGGGAAGGAGGGAGGGACAGAGGGATGGAGGGAGGGAGGAAGAGAGAGAGAGACTAGAAGGACAGACAGAACAAAGGAACAGCTGTGACCTGCTGCAATCCAATGCAGGATGGCACCCTGGCAAGGGGAGAGGCCACCCCTGGAGAGGGGGATTGCAAGTGCAACCCCTGGAGATGAGACAGTGGGGTTCACTGCAAAGAAAAAGACTAGTGCTAGCTGGGTATTTTGATTTCCAAGGCCTTTCCTCTCTGCCAGTTAGGTTAGGAAGAATCCTTTCAGTCACTCTTAAAAGAGACTACAGGGGATGGTGTGCATCTCTTGGGTGATACTGAAAATCCAGGTTGGGCCATTCCCTTCCCACCCCACGCCTTGCAGCACAGCAGATGGGCACCTGGCATGGGTGTATCCTAGGTCCCCGCCAGACCTTCCTCCTCCTCTCGAGCTCAGCACCCAGAGGAAGTCCTCATGAGCTGAACGACCGTTTCCTGAGAGGCTTCTCATCGCAGTGCCCTGGGCTTGACACCGAGAGCAACAAGTTGCCTGTGTCGTCTGGCTCTTCCAGGAGTATGATGTGAAGGGCATGCTGTTTGTATAATTTACACGCTTGCCCACATGCTCACTCACACACACACAGGTTACTTGCTTTGCCTGAAGAGGGGCCAGGGTTCAGGGGCAGGGCCACCCGGGTGCCGCCTCCTGGCAGTAGAAGCTAAAATCTTGCTTCAGCTCCCTGCTCACTGGGCATTGCTGATGAACTCTCCCCAGAGGCTAAGGCACAGCAGATATTGATTTTTATTTCTTCTTTTGAGTTCTTACACTAGGGAATTATGAAAGCATATATATATATATATATATATATATATATATATATATATATATATATATATATATGGATAGATATACAGCTACCTTCTATTAGTTCAATGAGAAGAACGGTTTGTACTACTGTTGTTTAGATAAGATACCATGTCTGTATCTTGGCCTCTGAATAGCCTCTACAAAGACAACAATATGGAATGTATTAATTATTGTGAATGTCCTACTAACCTGTTTTGAAACTGTTTCATTGCTGTTATTTTCTCATTAAAATGAATAAGATTTAAAAAAAGAAAGAAAGAACACTTGCTGCATTCTAATTCTACAGTCAGGTGGGCCTGGGAGGGAGTTGTCAACTACAAGGGGGAGAAAAAGGAGACAAGCCAAAGTCTTGATGTCTCCAGGAACTGCTCCCAAGGCACTAGAGGGACCCCTTGGGCACATGGCGCATACTCTGAGGTCACTTCCTAAGACACTCACTCCCGAGAAGCTTCGCATTTGCAGAGTCCTGGGTGCATCCTGTACCTGTCCACAACACGGAGCCTCCTCCCGCACACGGGAAGGGCGTATTGCGCTCTGGCCTCAAAATCACCCGCTGAGCTCACATGTCTGACACCAATTTCTCCGCTTTAAATTGTGTGAATGATTTGTGGCTGAGAGCTGTGAGATTCTTCAGACACATTGCTCCTTTGTGCGAATTCAGGAGGGGTTAGAGGGGAGGGAGAAAACCAGGGTGTGTGTGTGTGTGTGTGTGTGTGTGTGTGTGTGTGTGTGTGTGTGTGTGTGATCTGTGTGAATGTACCAAAATAGTGGAGTTTTCCAGTGAATAAATTATTAGAAACAAATGAGTTCAAATGATGTGATCATTAATTACCTTCTCCTAACAGGGAGTACATAGAGTTTTCAATGCGGGTTCTATCTTTACTGGTAGAATAAATGAAGAGAGTAAAAGGGAAACACTAGCTTTGCTGCATCTGAGCATCATGGTAACTGTCTTAAACCAAGTGTTAGGGAAAAGCCAATGTGCTACGAGGAGCTATAAAGGAGCACAAGAGTTAGAGATTGAAAGTCAGGCCAGAGCTGCTGCCACAGAGTCCAGACCTAAGGACCATGCTCCCGGACGCCTGCCCATGTGCACACCCAGTTTCTTTTGGTTCTAAATTCAAGATGCCCAGTTGGAAGGATCAGCTGGTGGTGAATCTCCTTAAAGCAGAACAGGTGCCTAGAATATAATCACGTTTGTCAGGGTGGGAGCTGTTGGAGTGGCCTATGTCCCCAGGACCTTAATGAAGGACTTGGCAGACGAATTTGCTCCTGTTGACATCATGGAGGACAAGCTGAAGGGAGGGATGATGGATCTCCAACACAGCAGCCTTTTCCTTAGAAACTATCTGGGCAAAGACTGTAATATAACCACAGACTCCAAGCTGGTTGCTATCACCACTGGAACACACCAGCAAGAGGGACACAGCCATCTTAATTTGGTTCAGTGTAATGCAAACATCTTCAAGTTCAACATTCCTAATGTTGTAAAGTACAGTCCCAACTGCAAGTTGCTTGTTGTGTCCAATGCAGTGGACATCTTGGAAGATATATATATGGCTTGGAAGAAAAGTGGCTTTCCCAAGAACCATGTTATCGGAAGTGGTCGCAACCTGGATTCAGCCTGGTTCCACTCCATGATGGGGGTGAAAGGCTGATTGTGCACCCACTGAGCTGTCATGGCTGGATCCTGAGGAGACAGAGAGTCCCACATCCCTGAGTGGAATGGCATAAATGTTGCTGGTGTCACACTGAAGAATCTGCAACCTAGGTGAGGAACTGACGAGTATAGGAACATTGGAAAGAGGTTCACAAACAGGTGGCTGACAGCGCTTACAGAGTGATCAAAGTGAAAGGCTGCACATCCTGGGCCCTTGGACTATCTGTGGCAGACTTGGCAGAAAATATAATGAAGCACCTTAGGAGGGTGCGTCCAATTTCTACCATGATTAAGAGGTTCTATGGAATTAAAGATGATGTCTTGCTTAGGGTCCCTTGGTCCTGGGGCAGAGTGGGATCTCTGATGCTGTGAAGGTGACTCTGACTCGTGAGGAAGAGGAGTGTTTGGAGAAGAGCATGGACATCTTGTGGTTAATCCAGGAGGGGCTGAAGTGTCAAAGTCTTCTAGTGTCACCATGTCACTGTCTAGGCTACAGGAGTGTTTAGTTGGAGCTGTGCCAGTTGTCCTTTTGATCTGATGTGTGGCTGAAGCAGTACTATTAAAATGGGCTGGGGGAAACATCAGTTTCCAAAAGTTAGAAATACATATGGTTCAAAAAATCCCACAGCTCTGTCCTGATGCCAGATGGTGCTGCAGTCCTGGTTAGCATGAAGTAGCCCAGCAGGCTCCAGTCACCCTTCAAACAGTGTGAGCTACTCTGTTATACAACTTCACACACCAAGCCTTGTCTAGAATATATATGTATATTGTACATTGCTGTACCATGTAGAAAGCTCTACCTGTGAACAGTTCAACCCAGCATCACACCAACTATAATAGCAAATAAACCTTGAACATCAGCTACTGCTAATGTATTGCAATAATAAAAAGATTGAAAACCAAAGAATTGCTAGCCATCACACCATGTACAAAAAATATCTTTAATGTCCATAATAATCTGAGCCTCCTCTAGAATTCCTCAGGATTTTAAAAAAATCACTTTGAAAATCTCCTGCAAGCAGGCACAGGGGTCAGGGATTCGATCGCTGTGCCTGGCCTGCCCCCAGGGCGTATTGAGACTGGGCATGGTGGTGTGCGCCTGTAATCCCAGCTCTTGGGAAGCTGTAAACCGAGGAATCACTATGAGTCCAATCTATTAGTGAAACCCTGAACACCCTGTAGACCCTTTCCTGAAATACCAAAAAAAATCATTTTGCACAAAGGCAAATTTTTATCAACATAAACTTTTCGTTTAGTAGAAGTGTAATGGTTTAAATCAAGAACGTGCCTCAGCAGCCCTGTGTGCACAGGGCTGGACTTTTGGAAGGTGATTGGACCACGTACCTTAGGAGTCAGGTCCCAGTCAGAGGAAGTGCTGGACCCCCAGAAAGCTGCCCCTTTCTCTTTTCACTGCATCCTAGCCTCCGTGAGGCGAGCAGCCTTCCTCCACAATGCCTTTCTGCTGTGTCATTGCCTGCTTCGGGACAGCTGACCATGGGCTGTAACCTAGGACACAAAAGCACATCCTCCTTAGGTTGTGGGTGTTGGTTATTTTGCCCAAGGAATGAAGAAAGTGACTAAGATGAAAAGTTTCTCACTTAAACTTGTGTTGAAACCCAAGACATCAAAAAATAATTAAGGTGTCAACTAGGATAGGTTGGACTACAACAAAACAATATGCATTATTACTTTGTTATGACATAAGTCATATACTAGCTCTACCATATTTACCCCAAGTAACCACCATGATACATATTTCATTTCAAATGAATCATTGCTGGAAATCTAAAGCCTTGATATACAGCTGTAATTCTTCATAGAAAATACATGGGGATATATATTAAGATTTATTAATCTGTATGTAACACCCTTTAAACATACTTTTATTGAGGGGAATGACTAAAGAGCTATCCTAATAAAAGGCCACACATGAACATGTCCATTAGATGAAGATGATAATTGCCAAGCTAACTGTAATTTTCATGAACATGTTCTTAAATTGAAAGTCATGATCATGATAAGAATAAGCACAGTGATAAACAGAGAGTTGGAAAAATTGGAATGGCTGTTTTATATTCATCAAAGAAATAATCACAGGTCCAGCTATCTTGTGTTGACCTCTGGTGATCTTCCCTTTTTAGTATTTAGGCCACCGTGCAGATCTGTACCACACTGAATCCAGCAAGAGAACACAGTAGCTGGTCATGGCTAGGTCATAGAAGATGTTGTATCGTCTACTTTGATTTCTTGGCTATTTCTCTGCAGGAGGCCAGCTGCCATACTGTAAGATGCTCCACAGCTAAGTAGAAGGGCCCTCCCTGGAAGGAAATCACCAGTCACATGGCAAACCACCTTGAAGTAGGTCCTGCAGCCCCTCTCAGGCCTTCAAATAACACTGACAACAGCTGGCATTCTAGCATCTGGAAAGTGAGTGAGCCTCAGAGATAAAGTTCCATTTCCTCTTGCTTTATATGTAATACTTGGTTCCTGCCTTTCAAAAGCATGTACTTAAGCAGAAGGATTAAGATACAAGCATAAATATACAAAGGGACAAAAGAGAAACTTGAGCAACCCAGGCAACTCCGTTGGAGCTGGCAAGAGTATCTGTGGCCCTTGACTTATAAGAGGTACAAGAACTGTGTAATTCTGATCGCTGTGTGCAAATTCCACATTCTGCTGTAAAGCATCCCTGTGAAAGCAGGCACATGGCCAAGGGCAGCCAGTGGTGACAGATAGTTGAGAGGGGGGCATTAAAACTGGAGTCTGAGGTCCAAATCCCAGCCCTGACACATGATCCAGCCATGTGGTCTTGGTTGAGTCTAATCTTAACTATTCACCTGTAAAATAAGGATTGTGATCATACTGGACCCATAATATTGCCATATAAGGAATGGCTGAGTCTGTTCAGATACTGCACTGAGACTGGGTTCCTGAGACACAGGGTGGTGCTGAGAGCACTGGAATCTCCACGGAGGGGGAAACATAACCAAGTTCATCCCTTACTAGTTTGATGCTAGGTATAGAACTTGAGACCAAATCCAGCAGCTTCCTGTAGGTGACTGATTTTGGTGAAGATACAAGTCATACTACAGAGAAAAACACACTGTCCCATTTTATCACATAGCTTGAGCTTCTAAGGAGTGCAGGCTTTGCAGAAAACTTTGAACCAAGACTACAGACAGGATGAAACATCCAGCCACCACTAAAGCTTTGTGTAGACAAGCAGTTATAGCCAGGCCAGGGGTCCAAAGTTTAGTGCTTCATCACAGAGCAACAGCGTGTTGATCCAGGATGGGCATTTGGTTCTCCATGCACTCCAAGGCACAGGTTAGTGAGCAATCTTGGCTTCATGGTCATCCTGCACAAATGTTACTCTATCAAGGCCTTTCATTCAACAAACAGGCAGTGTACTTCTACTAAAGGAGTAGCTAGGCTGGATTCCAGGGATAAAATACTGAACAAGAAGATCAGAGCCCAGTGCCACTGAAGGTCACACACTGGGGGGTGGGCAGATGTGTCAAGACATCACACAGTAGGTGTCTATGGCAAGTAGAAGTCTTCTAAGCACAGTTGATAGAGACTTGACCTGCCAGAACAGGCCAAGAAAGACTGCCTGTAGAATAAGACCTCTGACCTACTGGAGAATCTACCACAGCAAGTGAGGGGTAGGGGATAGATACAGGATCAGGACCCAGAAGTAGGTGGGGTCAGGTCCATGCAGCCTTGAAGATGACATCAAGGATTCTGGCTTTCATGTTAAAACACATAGAAAGTTAGTGGAGGACTATAATCAGGGAGTTGCTCTAGTTGAACTATGTTGATTGAAAGGGTAGGTGCTGGGAGAGTCACTGGAGTGGCAGCAGTGTCCGGGGAGATGGTGGCCATTAAGTCAATAGAAGAAATGATCAGTTAGACTAGGGGAGCAGTGCTCGCTTTGGCAGCACATATACTGGACTAGAAGAGCTAAGGAAAGGGAAACATGGTGACATGCAGGCGTGCACCATTTACAGAACGAGATGACGGGGAGCAGGGACCCTGGGAGCAGGAATGGCGATGAAGGCTTTAACTTTTGAGGGGAACAGAGTGAAAAGGGGTGTTGGCCACAGTATCAAATTTGGGGGAAATCTTTAAAAAGTCTTCAAAGACATTATTAAGTTTTTAAGTATTTTATTATGGCACACAGGATAGAGTATGGAACAATGTTCTTGCTTCAACCAAGCATTTCTCAGATCAACCAGCTGTCTCCACTGGGCTAGTCACTTTTGCCACACATCTTGTGTCCGCCTGAGGCTGGGCCATGTGCATCTGCTTAGTCTAATGAGCACAAACGCGAAAGCTCGGCTTCTGAGGCCACGCCTGATCTTTGCAGCAGTGCACAGGATCGCATGACTTGAAATTGAGACCACTTTGGTTTCAGGTGAAACTCATAACTTTCAAAGGTCAACTTCACAACAGATATTGAACAAAGTTAGCAGACAAAGCAGTTCAAGAACAGAAGCAGAGCAGCAGAGAGACAATAATTTAATCTCTATTCCATACCAAAGCAAAGGTATGAGCTTTTATAACTTTACAGTGGACACGGACAGTTTCAGATATGTTTTATGCGATGTCCAACGAGTTATTGAAATCCAAGTATTTCCCAAGACGAGTAGAGCAATGCCAGTGTAACACACAATGCTCCCCCCCCCCAAGTGGCTCCTAATAATTTCATTACTGGTGTCTGCAATTGTTTAAAGATTTCAAATGTGACACTAAGTGCTATCTATTTTAGGCAGTAGAATTAAGCTAACAACACACTGAATCATGAGCTCAGGATTCCAGGCAACATGCTTATGGTGGCAATAACCTTTACCATCCTTTCTCCTCTCTAAATCATACATTGATCAAAACCTTATTCCTTTTCATTATATCATGTGCTCAGGTTTCAACTTCTGCCTATATTTAGAATGTATTAAAACCCGGCTGTAGCAGTTAACATGTGGGATTCATAATCGACCCACATTGCAAGATCACATACTCACTGCCCAGGAAGGATATATTTGTCCTACAGTTTGAAAATCATCTCCCACAAAGTCACCTTTCCACACAATACAGTACATTTTGCCAAGGAAAATATGGTTGTTTATAGGCTCACTCACTTCCTCACGTTTATTATCAGTGAAATTTTGAGGGAAGAGAGTTTATAGTTGACCTAGCTGTATTATCTCTCAAATTTTCCAATCAAAGAAAGGTATTATAGCCGTTAAAATTTTGGCTTTTAAAAAACTAAAGTCAGTATTTCACACATATATTGTCTATATTGGTGCCATATTAAAAGGTATTTTAATTAAGTAGAAAAAGAAACCACAGCAAGAAATTTGTCATTCAGTGTAACTTTATTTACTATTTATTGCACATAACTTGAGGTCTTGAATTTCTAACCACCAAAGGGTCAAAATACTATCTTTCTGTGGAGTTTAACACTAACATTAGTAAGTTCATTGATTCGTGTTGTTTCTTTTTTATTGTAAACATCTGAATGATTCACATTGCCATAGATCCTGAACTCATAAGCGTGAACCATGCACAGGTTGGCAGCAAGCCAGAAAGCCACTCTGCAAGCAAACGGATACTCTGCATAAGGAGAAAAGTCATAGCACAACACTGAATGTCCAACCTAGGTCATCTCAGAATGATACGTATATTGACTTCTTAATTCATATAGGATCTGGAACTCAACTGGTTGGTTGGTGGAGAGGTTAACCGGATTTCAGGAGAACTTTTCCTGGAATAGTTAAGGAAAGGGGGCTCAATCTTTCTTCTTGGTTGCTTGTTCCTCGGTAGCACCTTCATCTTTCTTCTCCTCCTCATCAGCTTCTTTGGCTTCCTCTGCTTCCTCACCCTCCCCTCCTTCTTCTTCCTCCTTTGCCTCTTCAGATTCTTCTTTGGCTGCTTAAACACACAAAGAAAATTTACAAGATCCAAACCCAGGTTAAGTCCAGTCAAGAGATCTCTGCCGAGGTTTTGTGAATTGTGCGGCTTTGCTATCAGAATGCTTACCAAACACTGTTCCGCTCCACTCTCCCAAAAAATTCATAACCACAATGATTTCCATGAATAACTTGCCAGGGAACACACATTTAAATTAAATGAGATTACTCCCCTCTAAGACCTCATCTTAGTTCTATGATGTTTTTGGCATTCATTTTTGTTCCTTAGGACTCCAAACTGTTGGATCAAATGGATATACTAATTTTTAAAAATTGCAATTATTATGTATCAATTCAAAATAAAACAAAACTAAAGGAAAGAAATGTTTGGTCAACTGTTTCACTTATAATAAATAAGTTCTTAATAAAGATATGTGGAATCGACGCAAAAGTATTATTTAAATTCTGAGATCAGACACGAACAGAGCATCTCTCAGTGAACAGGCCTTTGCACAGCTCATGCACCGCCCAACTCATCTCCACACCCACTTTGGACTCGCAGGGACCTGTTCCCATCATACCTTCTTCCTCTTCTTCTCCCTCCTCCTCTTCGCCCTCTTCCTTCTCCTTCTCTTCCTCTTCAGCTTCTCCTTCAGAGGGGGGCTCGTCTTTGGCTTCCTCAGCTTTGGCAGCCTCGATGGTCTCCTCTACCTCGATCTGCTCCTCCTGGACGTGGCTGGTGTAGTAGGACGGGAAGGAGCGGGCAGACATCAGATAGGAGCTGGACTGTAAGCCGCCGTAGGAAGATCTGCCAAAGACCTGGGAGCTCTGGGAGTAGCCGCTGGTGACGCTGCCCACGCTGGTGAAGCTGAGCCGGGTCTCCTCACCTTCCAAGAGTTTCCTGGGGGGCAAGACAGATGAAGAGTGTTTAAAAGCAACATGAGAAGTGTGCTTTCTCTAAGGCAACACTCACCACTGCCCCCAGTACCACCTTTAGAAGAAAATGCCAACAGAAGCAGGGCTAGGCTGGGCAATGTGGACACTTAAGTGATGGGATTTTGTTACTGGAACCAAACAAAAAACACTAACCAGTGGGAAGCTAACTAGGACTCATTACAACTTCGGATATACGTGCCTAAATTGTTTTTTTCTCTTGAAAGAAATAATAAAACCTAACATTTCATAACTGTCAAAGAACTAGTTCCTAAACGGTCTGACTGGGTCTAACTTGGAATGGAGTCTGACTTTCTTCCTCAGACTCAAGGCTGCTGCCCTCCCCCGCCCCCTGCTTTCACCTGTAAGCTGCAATCTCAATATCCAGAGCCATCTTCACATTCAGGAGGTCCTGGTATTCTTTCAGGTATCGGGCCATTTCGCTCTTTGTGGTTCTCAACTCATTTTCTAATTTGTTGATTGTGTCCTGTTGGAAGATTTAAAAAAAAAAAAAAAAAGCCCAGCATAAAGCCCCACTGCTTTCACTGTAGTAAATACAGTTGCAAAGACCTAGTATCAATTAAAGCCAAAGTGCAAATGCAAATATGCAAATCTTCAGTGAAGTCTCCCCTAAAACTGACTATTCACTAAAAAAATCTTTCATGCCTAAAATACGAAGCCTGAAAATAAAAGAAGTAAACAATGGAAGAAAAATGGTTTTTTAAAAAGTATTTTTTAGTTAATAGTCTCATGATCACCATAAAATGTCTACCAATTTAAAAAATGATAGAAAAACTGTTTCTAACTCTTCCTTAGGTCAGATTTGATAAAATTAATTCAAGTGAATAGGAGAAAAGAACTACATTGTTAAAAATGATTTTCTTTAAAAATAATTTCTGTGCATTTGTTTTTCTACTCTCTGGAAGATAACCTTTAAAAAGACAATCTACTCGTGGATGTCACTAGCTCCTTTCCTCAGGAGTGTATTCCTGGCTCCTTGCAGAGGGGCAGAATGGTAGGAACACGAGTCCTAAAGAGCACAATGCGCCATGTTTATCAACCAGAGGGTCCAATAGGTGCTGACAGTCACTTGTGTTCGGTGCAGGTCCTCAGACAGGGAAATCGCTGCAGGCCTAAGGCAACGCCCAGCTCCCACTCCCTCCCCTCCCGCACCCCACCCCCAAGCGAAGCTGGGTTGCTCTCCTGCGGAACACAGGTTCTGCACCAGGCTCAGCCCCACACTGCAGTTCCGCCCCGCCCCCAAGTGCCCCACCCCTGCCACCAGTCCCCAAGAAGCCCAGTGCTACCGGGTCGCTGCCTGCAGACCCCTCTCCCTTGGTGTCTACAGTACTTGCTGGGCGCACCCTCAACCCCACCTATGCAGGACGCCCCACCCCCACTGGGTTCCAGTACCTGCATGGCACTGATGTCGGCGTTCTGCTTGTCCTCCAGCTCCTGCAGTTGCTTCTCTAGCGCTTCGTTCATGCCCCTGCACGCTTCGATCTCCAAGGTCTTGGCCTTGAGCAGGCGGCGGCTCTCGGACACCTCGTCCTTGGCGGCGCGCACAGCGTCGGTGTTCTTGGCGGCGCTCTCGGTCAGCACGGTGAATCGGCTCTTGAACCACTCCTCGGCGTTCTGCATGTTTTTGGCGGCCAGCTTCTCGTACTGCGCGCGGATGTCCTTGAGCGCGGCGGAGAGGTCGGGCTTGGAGGACACGTCCATCTCCACGGAGATCTGCGCATACTGAATCTGGGCCTGCAGCTCAGCGATCTCCTCCTCGTGGACTTTCTTCAGAAAGGCGATCTCGTCCATCAGGCTGTCGATGCGCTTTTCGAGCTCCGCACGGGCGAGCGCAGCCTCGTCGGCGCCTTTGCGCGCTTCCATCAGGCGACCCTCGGCGTCCTCGCGGCTCAGCACCTCCTCCTCGTAGCGCGCCTGCAGGTTGCGCAGCGTCTCCTCCAGCCCCTCGCGCTCGCCCTGGAGCGCCTGCTTCTCGTTGGTGGCGTCTTCCGCCGCCAGGCGCAGGTCGCGGATCTCCTGCTCGTACAGCGCCCGGAAGCGGGAAGGCTCGGAGTGCTTCTGGCGCAGCACCAGCAGCTCGGCTTCCAGGACCTTGTTCTGCTGCTCCAGCTCGTGCACGCGCTCGATGAAGCTGGCGAAGCGGTCGTTGAGGTCCTGGAGCTGCGCCTTCTCCTGCGTGCGGATCGACTTGAGGTCGTTGCTGATGGCAGCCACCTGGCTCAGGTCAAGGTTCTCCAGGCTCGGCATCAAGGAGCCGGAGCTGGATGAGTAGCTGCGGCGCACAGACAGCGAAGAGGAGACCGGCGCAGAGTAGCTGGAGTACGCGGAGCGCGCGGTGCTGTAGCCGCTGCGCACGCTGGCGATGTGCACCCGGGGCGGCTCCACGTAGCGCCGCTTGTAGGAGGTCGAGTAGTACGGCTCGTAGCTGAAGGAACTCATCGTGGCGGCCGGTGTCCCTCCGGCCCGCGGCGGAGATGGGGGCCTGGAGAGAAGGAAAGAAGGGCGGAGAGGGGAAGGGAGGATGGATGGCTGTGTGCGGCTCAGCGCCGTCCTGCCACCTCTATTTATACGCGGGAGGAGGCTGACGCAGCCTGCGATGGATCGATCACGGCGCGCCGGCCAGTGGGGGCAGCGCGCTGCAGCCAAGGGGCGGATTCTGCGCAAAAGGAAAGGCGGGGGCGAGCGACAGGCTGCTAGGGAGCTGCGGCTCTGTCCTCCCAGCTTTGCGCGGAGTTCCTCGGCTGCCTCTGGGACCCCACCCTCTATTTATTCCCTGACCCTTCTCGCCCACCCAGCCCCATCTGCTTATTACACCTGGAGCCCGTGTCACTGGGATCCCTAAGTGTCCCCATTAACAGGTTCTAGCTGTTCTAGCTTTCACTGACACCTTGGCTTTTCACACCGGATACCCCTAAAGGGTCTAGGTCGACCCTTCCTCACCCGGGGAGCCAGGGCTTCCCCACCCCCAACCCACTCGCGTTTCCGGGGGAGGTGCAGTGCCCCTACAGCGTTTGAGGCAGGAGTAGGCTAAGGGTGTGCCATGCTGCAGTGATGGAGAAGTTTTACATTTCTTTCTTTCTGGTTGTTTCTGGTAATTTCTTTAATTCTCCCTTTCCCCTGGATGTTTTGCTTTTGCTTTTCAACACTCGGAGAACACGCTCCAACACACACACACACACACACACACACACACCCTAGCACTGCAGGTGCCTTAGCAATTGTAACCCTTTAAGAGCAGTTAATCAACCTGTTAGTGTTCCTAGATTTTCTCCTTTCTTTGTGAGAGATGAAATCTCCCTGCTCTGGCGTTGGAGCGTGTGCTGAGGCAGGTGAGGAATGAGTTTGGAACAGGGGTGAAGGCCGCTCGCTGAGCAGCTGTGCGCTCTCGCCCGCTGGGAACTCCAGGCTGCCTGTCTTCCAGAAGCTAAATTCCTGCAGGACACCACCATTTCCACAAGAAAATCTATTTTTACACGTATTTGGCTCCCAACCTCATGATTTTGACAAGCCATTGGGGGGGGGGGCTGCTTTTGGGAGAGAATTTGCTGAGGCCTCAGCGATCGCTGGGTGGGGCTTCCAGAGAGCATTCGGCACCGAGACTCCACGCGGGGGCGGACCGGAGGCGGCCGACTGTCTCCCCGGGTTCGCTACAATGAGCAGGTAGCACAGGCAGTCGGGATCTGCGGCTCCTGAGGACGCGCCGCGTGCCACTTTCACTTACCCTGAGTTAGCGGTGCCTTCATGAGGAAGACGGGGGTGCGCGGGTTCAGAGAAGGTACCCAAGATTTTTCAGAGCAAACAATCAGTGTTTTGATTTATTTGTGCAGCACAGCATTTGAGATGGGCTTACTTTTTTTTTTTAAGGAGCACTAAGAGGAAACGTATTCCCTTTCAACAGAGAGGCTGGAGTCGCTGTGCTGGTGAGCCTCAGAGGATGAAGTATATAGAAGCAGAAGGAACCGCGATGGGGAAGAGAATAGGTGAGATGTTCTCCCACCCCCAGATCCTTTCAGACCTTAAAATGACCCTGTGGTTCTGATACCCCACCCTCCTCAAGGCAAAGGAAAGGACTGCGGCAGAGGACTAACTTCCCTGGGATTTCTCAACAATGATCTAGCTCCAGCTAATACAAATTCAGAAACTGGTGCCAGAGTTCTAATCTGTCGAGGCTATGGCGTCTCAGGGGTCTCTCGGCACTCGCACATTCTGGGATATCAAGCGCAAGGCCGTGAACTGCACAAAACCTTGACCCTGGGAGATCTGGCAGAGGACTTGCTAGGATGACTTTGGAGCCTGAAGGATACCTCAATAACTCGTGTTTTTCCTCCTCTTGTTTACCCCTAAATAGCTGAAAAGTGGAGGAATGGATTTATTTTTAATCTGCTCTATATGAACCACATTCTTTCCTACTCAGTGTGCGTGGGTTTGCGTGGGACACATTCTTAAGGACTCCTGAGTTCCTTTTCTTTGTCTAACTCCCTTCTGCATGAGTGTCAGGTTATCCCAGGGGTTTTAAACCCATCAGCATTTCTTTTAATTTATTTATGTACTTATTTTTGCCACTGCTCCTTGCTGAAGCCTTTGACTGCAGAGAACACTGACAAGGAGGAAGTGGACCAGCGGCGCTGCAGGCCGGGGAGGCTGCAGAAGAAGCTGGTGGAGACCTGCTGCCACCGGCCCTTTGCCTGCAGGAGGAGCAAGTAGGGAAGTGGCTGCAGGTGGGGGAGGCTGCCAGGGCCCTCTGCTTTGCTGACCCGGGCCCAGGGTGCGGTCACCCTACCTTGGGCCTTGCCTGCTGAGTGCCTGCCCTTTTTCAGTACTCTGTCCCATCCTCCTGCTTGTAAAATCCTCTTCCCAGTATTCTGCTCCAAACGCCCTCGCTGCCAGGTGCCCTGCATGACAAAGCAATGGTGAACTGAGCAACTTTAGAAAATCTGGCTAGCAGGAAAAACTTGACCTTTCTTTCCCCTGCCAGAGTGCCTCTGTGTGGGGATCTTGTGCGTTCTGGACACCACTGCTTTGGAAGGAAGCTTGCGGGGCTCATTATAGCCTTGTCTACTTATTCTCCTTCAAGCACATTCTCTACGGACATGAAAGTGATTGTGAGGGCTACCAATGTCACATGCTCTAGGGGTCACAATTAGTGGGAAAATAAATACAGAAATCTAGGGCAGTGGATATAGCTTCAGCACCTGCCTTACAAGCCCATGGTCCTGAGTTCAATTCCCATTGCCCTCCACCAAAAAAAAGAAAAAAGAAAAGAAATCTGTGTTTCTTAATGCCCCTATAAGACTTCCAGGTTATTTGTCTAAAAGCAAAATAGATACACATTACCATAAAGCTCATAACTTTTAACTCCTTTAGAACCGCTGAAAATATTTCACTTCCTCCCCACTGCCATTAGAGCAGGAGAGCTTCAGGGGCTGGGGCAGGGTGGCAGATGACTTCCCCACTCATCACCTCAAACCCATTGGCAGAAGGAGTTCTGCACTGGCATTTGCTTCAAAAGGTGCCGCTGAAGCTCAGGCAGGAAGAAGCTTCCACACAGGTCAGGATAGCAAGTTCTGTCCTGCAATGATGACAAACAAAACCACAGCTAGAGCGGAGCAGCAGCTGGAGCCCCACGCACCTCCCCGAAGGGAAATTCACCATCACTGAGGTGGCCCCTGCACTTCAGGAGAGATGGGGGGAGGACACATGCAGGCACTTGCTGTCTTATTTAATGGCAAAATCCCTTTGAGGTGGATGTCAGAGCCAACAGCAGAGGCCAGAGAGGTTAAAAATTTGCCAAGTCACAGGGCCACCTCAATCCTGAGTTCTACTTGCTTCCAGATAGAGTGGTGCTCTGCTCACAGTATTTGCTGCCTCCCTGTCTCTGTGAAATTTGAGAATTACATGCCACAGTCTGCAGAATCTAGTCTGCATAGGATACAGTAAACCTCTCCTGCTTGGGGGCGCCAGTATGCACTGGTTGTACCATGAGGAACCTGATATTAAAAGTGTTCCGTTTGGAGAGCTAATGGTGGCAGTAACTGTATGATTGATACAGCTATCCCAGTGTAAGAAGAATTGCTGCCATCAGTACAGCAGGACACACTGGCTGCTGCAGTGTCCTGTGGGGTGACTTTATAGACCTACCTCTCTACACTGATTCACAAAGCACCCTTTCAGGAATTAATGAACTAAAATGCAATTTAGGTGATGTGAACTTCTTAAAATAAACTACTCCAGCATTTCCATTATTTTCTAATTAAGATATTTTCACTTTCCACATCTATAAATGGTTTTTTGTTTGTTTGTTTGTTTTTGTTGGTGGTGGTTTTTTATTTGTTTGCTTTCTCTTTTTTTTTTTTTTTTTTTTTTTTTTTTTTTGCAGAAACGGGGATTAAACTCAGGCCCTTGCATTTGCCAGGGAAGCGCTTATTCTACTGAGCCATCTCCCCAGAACCTGGGTGTTTTTTTTTTAAATATAACAAGTGACCTTAAAATTTGCTATAATGAGTATAAGAAGAAATGCCAGCCCTTGGCATCTCACTGTTGAGTTTGTCATGCTTCTTATGATGTTTCTAATTTTTTCAAATATGAATAAAATCTACAGGAATGTATGAATATCTTCCCTTTTTTCCTTCAAACAGGTTTATTTCTGTATCTAGTATGCTCACCACAGGCCTTATACATAGATCTCTTCCATATCTTGGGAAATCTATTTGAAAGAAAACTTTCCCCCTTGTAATATAAATTGTGCCTATATTTACAACCGCACACTTTGAAAATGGTGTGTAATAAAGCACGCTGTGCAGCTATAAAAAGCTGAGAGTGCAGCAGAAGTGAGAGTATCGCCTGAATAGATTAAAGATGACAAAGGCATGCTTATATTCAGAACACGTGTGCCATGGGAAATGACAGGAACTTACCGCTGTCCGTTCAGAAATGACGGCGATAGGCTCAGACCTGGAAATGCTTGCTCCACCGATTGAGCCAAGGAAATGCTTTTCCCCCCCTGGGCCCTGCCCCACCTTGCCCTGCCCTTAATCACAGTCACTATTCGGAGGCAGGAAGGTCTGCTGCGGACCGCCATTCCAGACAGGTCACAAATACTAGCCAGACCCAACAGTACCAACTCTGTGTCTGTTGTTCTTTTGTACTGAAAAGAAATACACACTGCTTCTGCCTGCAGTCTGGGTGTTAACCAGCCACACAGTATGCCGTGCAGCACCTGGATTCCCTTGCTGACCTTTACAGTGGTTGAATACATCAATCAAAGGAATATGAGATTTAATGCTTGCAATGATAGAGGAGAAGCACTTCCACCCACAGGAGACAAAGCCCTGGTTCCTTCACAGCCGCTCTGGAGCCCGCTCAGGGCAGCAGTGCACCTCCTTGCCAGGCCTTCGCTGCTGCAGGAATGCAGCAAAAGCTGCAGAATTGCAAATGGGTGGGTCCCTGGATTCCTACAGCAACGCTGGCTGGCTTCTGAAGCCTGAGCCATAATGGTGATTGGTAAGTGGAACATTAAGAGGCTCTAGATTAGGAAAATGAAACTTGTCTGTGTCTAACTGGCTTATTGATTGATTAAATAACTCCTATGTTCAGTCACCCATTGAGCCACCGAGCGTTGGTGGAGCTCTTACAATGTGCAGTATTCTATACAAGTGCCCCAGAGGAGCAGAGTCACAATGCATTTGCAGTCTTTGAAGGGCTAGAAAAATATCTGGATACAAGAAAATGAAACCAGATACTGTTGCCCAAATTCTTAATACCGATATGCTGGTGCTGAATGAAAGAAATCTTAAATAAAAGACACATGTTGTGTAATTGTGTTTATGTGAAATTTTAAAACAGGGAAATTATGGTGGAAAATAAAGCAGAAGCCTGGTTACTGCAGGGAGCTGGGGTTGGATAAAACAGGGGTACTTTCTAAGGACGAGGTACTGGGCAGTACCTTGAAGGGTTTAGATTATATGGGGCTTGTGCATATATTAAGATGCAGGCAATGTATTAGGATTCATGAATTTCACACATTTAAATTTTACATCAAATGAGAATATGGAGTTTACGTTTATATAGTTATAAAAGTGAGTATTAAGAAGTCATTTAAAAAGAGGCTTGGCAGACAAAACCTATCACATGAAACCCTGAAGAGCCGTGCAAAAGCTAAATAATGAAAGGGGAAAGTCTATATTAGGAACAGAGGAGTTCACAATGGTTTGGGGAAGGAAAAGGAACTGTGGACGGGAACTGACACTTCTGGGGCTGACTACTGTGCTAGGTGCTTCGCAGAGGTCATAGTTAATCCTCTTGGCTCCTGGTTTCTCTTTGCGATAGATATTTTTATTATAAAGATGAGTGGATATTATATTTCTACTAATCCATCAAAATACTGAATTAACATATTCTAGTAATTTTACATTGCTACCTCATGTTGAATTTGTATGAACTTTCAAAAATTTTTTGAAACACTTATACTCAGCACTTTTAAACACCTCATATTTATTTTTTAAAAATCTAATCTTTAATATAAGTACTTATAATCCACTGTCCAGTCCTGCAGACATAATTTAGTTTTAAAACTCTGCAGAAACAGTTACAACTTTAGATCAAATGATGAATATGCCAGTTTCTTCTCTTAACACTACAAAAATATATATATACATTATATGCTGCATCTTATAAACAGTTGTGATCAGTGATTAGGAAGGAATCTGCTCCTAAGTGCTTTCCTTGGCAGGCTTTCTCCCTGCATTTCCATGTGCAGGACTTAGCACTATTCTGCTTCAGGTATGCCTTCCACACAACGGTTGCCTCTTCCTCCACCTCCTCCATGAACTGTGGTCATCCCACCCTCCTGCTAAAGGAACAGCAATATGTAGGGAGGCAGAGGCATTAACACCAAACACGTAGCTTCGATTCTCCACTTCATGTTTCTTACTAAATTTTTTCTGTGAGATCAAGACAGCACTTTAATATCACCGAGGTGACAAAGCAGTATTTCAGCGGGAAGTTGAGCCTTTGAGCATCCCTGTGTTAGGACCCAGGCTTTTTGCAGCAGTCCCCTGGGGCACAAGCAGATTCTGTGGCTGTCACCGTACTCGATGGATAACAAAAGAGTGGTAAGAGGGCTGGAGAGATGAAGAGGCACAGCCCAGACCCTGTCTCCTATAAGCAATGGTGCCAGAGCCATAACCTAGGTTTCCTGCCATCAGAATCACTGGGGATTTTCCCTTTAAATTTTATGGTACCAAAATTTCCCTCCCAAACTTATATGTATAAGTCTGGCCTTTTCCACACTTCTTGATGGTGTAGCCCCATGAACATAGGGAAGCCTCAGCACCCTCTTATGTTCGAATGACACCTGATGCATGATTCTTCAGAGGACAGCCCCATTTCTTCAGTTTCAGTTGCTATTAAAAGAGCAGGATCAGTAGGAGAAATGGATCTGCAGCTGACCTGCCTATTCTTGTACTGACTGTTGACTATGGGGCTAATAGTGTGTTCCGAAAACACTTGAGGCCTGGAGTGTGAAAACAGGGTAAGATCCGAAGGAGAGCGAACACCTCAGGGATGGCAGGGTGTGCCAGCAAAGAAGCCGAAGTGATAGCACAGATGGAAACAAAGTATTCCATGCAGAGCTGAGTTCACCAACGCCTACAGTGAAGGCCATGGTACAATCTGAATGATATATAAACCACATTAATCCCAGCCAAGTAATGATAGATCTTTGGGATATGTGAAAAACAGGAGAAAACTTGAAAGTTTTGTTTTGGGGTCTTTCTTCCCCACCTCATTTTCAGCCAAAGAAATTCTGCCCATGGGCACAGGTTCATTGGAGTTCCTTGTTCACTTTTACCTACTTTAGGGAGGGGCTGAACAACCAGAGAAGGCTAGAGGGAGAGGCCGGAAACAGAGACACACGATGACAGAGTAGCTCACGTACCACGTATTTATTCTAACAAGGATAGATGAGAAAGGAAACTGTGATATGATTTAAGAAGAAGGAAAGGAGAATTTCCATATGTTAAGCATAGATGCATGCAATAGCATTAATAAATAGCTCTGTGTCGAGCGCCGGGCAAGGTCATTCTCTTAGATAATTTAATCATCATATGATCCTGATGAGTCAGGTATTCAATTAGAGGAGACTCTCCACAGAATCCAGCTATATTATGCTTTTTAATCCTGACAGAATATAGATGAGGTAAGAATTACTTTCATTCTACAATGAAGAGAATGAGATTCAGAGAGTTTTAAGAATTTGGTCAAGGTCACAGAGAAGGTTTGAAGTCGGCCTGAAATCTCGCATTGACTGCAAGAGTGTTTGTGGGAGGTGGTATAGAAGGATCTCTCACTTTTTTTCTGCAATGCTTAAATTTATATACTGATGTTTTTAAAAAGGTAGAATAATTGTAGAGAACAATCATAGCCCAAGTCACTTACAATAAAGTAATACGTATAATTGTCATTTATGCAGGGCACTGCAGACACAAATCTTAGTCAACACTTTGTTTTATTAGCAGCTTCTGTCACTGAAATTTATTTATAAAAGCTTAATTGTATCAGAGCGTTTCACTCTCCAGGCATAGGCTGAGTGCCATCCTACTAACTAGTAATTCCTTTTATTATTAAATTATCTGGAAGAGAAAAACATAGCACAAAAAGATTGCCTGCACCTTTTAGTATCACTTTATTCTGCAAATTTAATAAACTACATTACTAAATCATATTAGAATAACAGATGCACTTTTGAATAGGCCTTAGATATTTCAATTTGCAAAGTGTTTTTTTTTCCTTGTGCCAAAACTGTTTTTGTTCATTACACTGATTAATATTTCCTTCAGAAGTTATCCAAATTAAAATCCTCATCTAAATTAGTTTCCAACATGAAATTCAGAAGTGTCACTTGAGGCCCGGAGCTTGGTTTTGCATAAAACACACTGCTGGATGGAAGCTGTGGGGGCCAAAGCCTCAGCTCCACATGCAGCGCAGAGTTGCCCGAAGGCTGAAGGCTCCAGGCAGGCAGAGGCAGCAGCGTTCCTCAGAGGAGCACAGCACTTCAGAGCTTGCCTTTGACCCAGATGACTTTTCAGGTGCTTAGACAACTGGATAACCTCTTATGCAAAGATGCCAAACAGATGAAAAGTGCTGCGTACACTGGCGCTAGGAGCAATTTTGTAGGACAGTGACCACAAATGAAAACTTGACACCCAGCACTATTACAAAGACAGAGACTTGCTAATAATGTAATTCTGACAGGAGTCAGAGACTCCTACGATGAAGCTCCAGAAGAAGAGGATCTTGGAAGGAAGGAAGAAGTTACTAACTGAAGACCGGGGAACACTTACTTGCCTTACTTATCTCTCCTACCAAATAGTGCTAAGTAACATACAGCTGGAAAACTGTCAGGGCTTTGTCAGTTGGCTTGGTTTCCACTCCTGTAACACAATGAAATTCATTTTCCCAATCCTTTGTTTTTTCTTTTCATGGGTTGATTACAAAAGAAAGGGGAGAAAAGTCGATGTTTATGCAGCTTGGCTTCAGAATTAATTTTGAGAAAGAGCACGCATTTAGGGTCCTGCACCTTTCTCATCGTAAGAATGAACATTCCCCTACCCCGACCCCTCCTGCTCTCGCATTAAACTTGAATCCTTTATCTTTTCCTGTAATTTATGTTTTACTGATTTGCCCTTGGAAAAGGGAGCTTAGAAATTTGGGCTCAGTGTCAGTGAATCGTAGCCCTTGGATTTCAGGTCTTCAGAGAGAGGCTAGGCAAGCAGTCCCTAGCGGCTACTATGGCAGCACAGCATAAATAATTAATGCAATTCGCTATTACTTTAAAAATGAGGGAAATCATCTAAGACCACGGGTTATAGCCATCTTTTGTTGCAACTGTATTTTATAGATATGGCCTTGCTTTGCCGATAGTTTTGGAAGTCTGTGTGATTTGAGGGAGCTATGTAGAGCAGAAATGGTAACAGAGTTGGGGCTGAGGCATCTGATTGTAGCTCTAGCACTGTTGTAGACCAAGTGCAGCTGTCTCCAAACTAGGCCATACCATCAATCTCCCGAAGAGAGAGGAAGGTTTTCCCCAGAGTTCTAAGGCATCAATGGTGCTAAGACAACCCAAGGACCCTGTGCCATCTATCACAAGATCTAGCTGCTTTCTATCTTGGACCTTTTCCTCTTGCACCTCCACAAATCGGGGAATAAGCTTTTTTAAATAATGGAGTTCTGATTTTGACAAAAATGCATTGAAATAATGTCATATGATAATTTTATTGTGGTCACATATTAAAATTAGAAGTTTACTTTTAAGTATCACTACATGTTGTAACAAGTGAATTCATTTTTATTATATCAAGAAAAACATTGATTATTTAATTAAAATATCCAGGGCTGGAGATATAACTCAATGGCACAAGTACCTGCCTGACAAGCACAAGGTCCAGAAAAAAAAAAAAAATTAAGATGTCCAGAATAAGCCCATCACAGAGAGTGAAAGTGTCAAGCTTCTTTCTACATTGAGGGAAATCTTCTAAACCTATATTGTTCTGTGTTTGAACAACTCCATAAAAATATTCATAACCATTGAAAATAACACTTTCGGTAAATTCTTATTATATATAATTTATATCTCAATGAAGCCATTAAAAGTAACATACAATACATACATACATGCACACATACATATGTCCTGATTAAACAGAATAAATTACTGTGTTCATTAATTTTTCTCCACAGAGGCAGGAAGAAGAGTTGAGAACCTCTGGAGGAGTCAGGAGAGGAATCATGCTGTTTGTCCCTTCCTTGGCAACTGGACAGGCGACTGACCCTGCCTGGAGCTTAGGCAAGGGCAGGGTGAACAAGGCTGGGCGGGACCCCTACTGCCCCCTGAGCACTGCTACTTCACCCCTCATGATAAAGCCATGAATCTCATCCCCTAAAAGCGGTTATCTGTCCTTTGACCAGAGCTAAAAGAAACTCAGCATACAGCAATTCTCCCTTTTTTGTTTTTGTTGCCCTTTATAAAGAGGTTGAAATTTCTATAAGACATCAATAATCAGAAGCAGAAGTACCTGGTTAGTATGCGTAGAGGAATGTGGTTAGGCAAAGAGACAGACAACTAGCCTTAGACAACACACGCCTGCTTTGAGTCCATGTTAATAGAAAAGAAAGACTTTACATCATGAGTTTTGATCTAAGCTTAGTGTGTTTTGAACATTCCCTGCCCAAAGGTGTACCTCGTAGTCAAGTAGCATGATGCAATGAAACAGGAAGTAAATAACATTATATATTGGAGTGTTTAGGGAAGTGTAGTCTTAGAAGGCCATGTGCACGGTCTAACTATCCTTTTCTCATTTGATCCTCCTGTTTTCAGCCTCCCAGCACTGGGATCACATGCATGTGCCACCACACTTGGACTCAGTTGCCAGCTCAGGGCGCCCAGGGGCAGGTCCAGCATGGCATACAGTACTAGGGTTCAACCCAAAGCAGGTACTTACTCCATTGATGTTGCAAACCTTTTCATTGTTTTACAGTTAGTCCATGGGGTAGACCAGGAAGCTAGTTATTTTTACTTAAAATTCAAATAATATTCTTCCCAGCATCACCCACTGGGCTAGTGTGAGTTCTCAGTGACTACAGACTACACATAAAAATCAGGCAGTATCACTGCATCAACAGTGACAGTTTTCAAAATAATGAGACTTATACCATGGTCTAAAGACACTTCACAGAAAAACTTTCTGCGAATATTTGGGATACTTCTCCCTGGAAAAGTATTTGCAGATCTATAAATAATGTCTTTGGTCCTGTTCCTCCATTCGCCCACGTGGGCTGCAGTTGCCAATGCTCACCCTCCTTCCTTTCTATGGTCCTTCCCTTGCACTGTGTCACGCTCTCTAGCTCCTCACCTGGCTACATTTGTAAATTTCAATAGTATAATTAGAGCTCTTGATTCAGCAAAGACAGACAGTGAGGTTCTCCATGTTTGTGTGTGAAGGTATCAAGGTTAGTCCCCTATTACCTAGTGTCCTTTTGCCCCTCAGTTTTACTATCATCAACCTTCAGTGTCCGCTCCAAACAGATTTCTGTATTTTCTCTGTGTTGACTCCAAAAGCCAAAACCCAACCTGGGGTTTAGGTATCGTGCTCACACACATCATCTGTCAGTGTAAGAGAGTGGGACAACCACTTGCCTTTCTCAGGCACTCTTTCTGCTTGCTTTCTCCAGAGCTCCCAGTTCTCTCCTTGTTTCCCTTCAGTCTGGCCTTCATCACACCCTCCATGGTCCAGCCCCTCGGTCCTGCTGTCTGGGAACTGGACCCCCTTTGCCTCAGTGCTCAAGGACACCACCCTGCCCCGCTCTGGGCTCACTGTGCATCAGTGGAGCTGCACCCCAACTTCCAGGATTTCCTTTACTTCTAGTCCTGGTTTCACCCATTGCTGGGCCCTGTTTTCCTCCTTCTGTGCAGCCTTATTTTCCTCCATGCAATGCATCCTTACGTTATTTTGTCAGAATCAGTAGAAGGCAAACTCTCTGAATCCTTGAGCATGTGAGAATGCCTTCATTTACCTTTTCACTGCTGTGAAGTTTTACATGCCATGTAGATTTCATAAAGCAGGCCGGCCAATAGTGCAGCGGATTAAAGTGCCTGCAAGCAGATACAAGTGCTGGAGGTTCAATCTCCAGGCCTACTGTGCCAGCTCCAACCCCGGGGCGCACTGAGACGACAATTGAGACTGTGTGTGGTGGTACGCACCTGTAATCCCAGCTCTTGGGAGGCTGTAAACAAATGGGTCACTACAAGTCTGACTTAGAGATGAGACTCTGAACACTCTGTAGACCTTTTCCTAAAAAAATAAAAAGATTTCATAAAGCAGTACATCACCCAACATCTCTGGTTAATTTTTTTTCTAATTAATTTTTGCTTTTATTCTTGCATGCCAGACAGGTACTCCACCATTGAATGACTTGCAAAGAGATAGGTAGACAGACAGACAAACAGACATATAGACACATGTACACTCAATTTCTAAGGCCTCCTCAATCCCATTCCCCATCTCTGTTATCATGATAACTAACTCTTATCTTACAGTTATGAGCATGTTACGGTGCTTGTCCAACAGCACTAAGGCTACAGTAAGAAAATGCCATTTCTGGTTTACTGGGTGGTTTGTGTAAAGCAGAGAATTATTTCTTGCAGCGCCTATGAATTTTAAGGTTAAGGGACTCTTAGATTAGGAATCTGGTAAGAGACCTCTTCACAGATGAGGTCCTTAGGACACTGAAGAGAATGAAGAAGTTCTCTGGTCCTAATAAGGGCACTAATCTCACTCCAGGGGCCCTCTAATGACTTGTGAATTCCCAAGCTCTGTTCTCACTCTGATTAACGTGAGGTTTTCATTGCACATTGGTGGGCATCATTAGCATTCAGGTCACCAGGATGAGACAGCCTCAGATTTCCTGGAATGTAGTGATCGAGGTAGAAGCTGACTTCCAGCCCTCGAGTCACCTCTGTCCTCCACCATCAGAGCCCGTTGCCTTAGCTTTCCTTTTTCTGTCACAGGCTGTGCTCAGAGGTCTGCTGATCCCTGGCGCCTTCTTCGTATCTCGCTGGAGCTAGCTGGAGCGGCCCCTGAATGCCCTGCATAACTGAGTGGGGTCAGCCAGGCAAGTCACATATGAGAGGACGACGCTGACCCTCCTACTGACCTCCCACCACAACCTGCAAATGCTAAGATGAGGTAGACTCAAGGTAAAAGCCCCACCATCCACACTTCTCTAGTTCCCTTAGAGGGCTTAGTCAGAGTCTGAAGGGGAGAAAATATCCTTCCAAGAGACACAGTGAGGCCTGCTTACAAGCTCGGCACTAGCTCAAGCCAAGGCGGAGTTCAACCTGGACAACCTAGTGACTCCAAAAGACCCTGTCTCAAAATAAAAAAGGGCTGGAGTTGTAACTCAGTGCCAAGGCCCTGACTCAATTTCAGACATCTGAAAACACACACACACACACACACACACACAAATGAAAGTCACTTTCCTCTTCCCCATGTTGTAGTGGGATAGAGCTGGTTGAGGAGAAATTGTCCATGTGATGCACCAGGACACCAGCAGTCCAGCCAGAAGCTCCTGAAAGAACAAGGAAAGGAATGGGCAGCAAATGTTCCAGAAAGCCTGGTGCTCTTCCCTCGCAACTCCCATGCCTATGTCTCCTGATTTCCTTGGGCGCTTGTGGCCAATGCAACTGCTCCCTCCCTGAGGGCCCTCTGCACGAGTCATGGGTTTGTCCTCTGCGACCTTGCATCACCAGAGAAGCTCTTTTCTTTACAACCAGCTTTCAGAAATTAGTTGAACCCCCTTGTTCCCTGTCCTGTAAGTGCTTAGGGAAGTGAGGTTTTTATTTCTTAATTATCATTTTCGTGATGTCCTAGCACAGAAGATGGATAGGGTCATTTTTACATCTAGAATCAGACAGCTTCATTATTCTATTACGTTTCAGATGCAGACAAACATTTTGCATAGAAAAGCGTTTGTGTCTGTACCCATATTTTCACCAATCCAGTGCCTGGGGTCAGATAAGTTAATAATCAAAAGCTATAAACATCAAGAGTTATCATCTGTAAATTTGTCTGTGGATCATATTTTGTGTCTGGATTTTAAAGCCACACTTGTTCACAGTCTGCTTCCTTCAGAATTACACAATAGCAATATGCCTTTTAAAGAACAAATAATAATTTTTTTGAAAATATATTTATTAGGTCAGCAGGATTGGCCAGATCCTGACAAAATCTTTTCTTTATTATGGCTTACAGAAAGTATAAAGACTATTATAATAAACATCATATATCCCTTGCTTGGCTGTCAAATCTTAACATTTTGTCAGATTCACTCAAGAGCTTAAAAAATTATAGATACAATCAAAGACCTATACATAGCTTTCTTCTCCTCTCCTTCCCAGAGGCAACTAGCAGACCTAATTTAGTCTTACCTATTCCCTTACATGTTTTTGAAATGCATATCTAAATAACAAATATATAATAATATAGTTGTGCTGGCCACGAATAAGCAAAATCGTGATCCTTCAAAATTCTTGAAACTTGTCATTCTTTTCTTCATTTTATTCACAATTCTCAACTGTACTGAAGAACCAGCAACAGCAGCCCTCTTTATTGTTTTCCTTTCTCAAAAAAATGCTTTCAAAATTTGTACAGTAAATGTGCTTTCTGCAGGTTTCAAGGAATGTCTTTGTTAGAAAAGTCTCTTCTATCATGCACTTAACATCCACAGGAGTTGGCTTCAATCTCTATAACCAGGAAAGAGAGAAACAAAGACAGATGGAGAGAGACAGAAACAGAGAAATCAAAAGGGAGGGGGGAGAGAGAAGGAGGGAGGGAGGGAGAGAGGGAGGGAGGGAAAGAAATGGAGAAGAAGGGAGGAAGAAAAAAGGAAATAAATTATCTTCCACTGGTCTCATGTCTAGCTTGCTAAGAATTATTTTACCACTGGGGAGTACGGAATGTTATGTAATCACTTTTCCTTCTCTGATGTCATGATTTTCCCTTATTCTGTTGATATAATGAATTTCCTCAATTTGCCTCCTAATGTTAAACCATAACTATATCTTGTGATTAGTTAGGTAGGCAAATAGGCAGACAGATGATGGATGGATGAAAGATAGATAGATAGATAGATAGATAGATAGATAGATAGATAGATAGATAGATAGATGACACTGAAATAGGTATGCATTCCTCCTATTTGTCTACATTTATTCAGGAACTTTGCATATATATTCATATAACAAAGTTAACCTCCACTTTCTCCATGCCTGATCTTGGGACCAAACTTCTACTAAACTCATTAACTAACTTTGTGAAGTTCCCTTATTTTTATTTTCTGGAAGTTTCTTTACTACATTCAGCTATTTGTTTATTCACTGTTTCATTAAACTTGCCTGTAAAGTCATCCAGGTATGGTGCATTGTTTTGTATAAATTAGAACCACTTCAGAAATGTTTCTGTGGTGCTAGTGCCTTTCTGCTTGTCTATCACATCTTGAGTAAATATTAGTAGTATACTTTTACAGACAATTATGCACTGAAAGTTCTAAATTTTATTAACAAAATTATGAGCTTGGTGATATTCCTTTATTGTTTGCACATTTTGTTCTATTGGGACACGTAGCTCCTTTTCACAAGTGTCTTTAAGAATGTGGGTTATGGTACAAACCTCAGAACACAAAGTCTGCCCTCTCATCAATTTTTAACTGCGCAGCTCCGCACGGAGTGTGTTCACATTGATGTGCGGCAGCTTTTTCACCTACAAACCTGAAATTCTCCTTCTCCAGACTGTCACTCTTCTGTCATCTGTCTTTCAGCGTTTGATGACTTACCATACTTCATGTAGCTGAAATCACAGAGCATTTATCTCTTTGTGACTGGCTTATTCAATGTTCCCCAAATCCATTAGTTTTGTAGCAGGTGAAGCGATGCCTTTCTCTAAAGTCCATAAAAACAGCCACTTGTGTGAATACGCTGCATCGTGTTTATCTATTGGGCGTCTATGGTGAGTCTATCTCTGAGCCACTGTGAAAAGCAGTGTAATGAACATATGGATACAACTAGCTCTTTTGCAACCTGCTTTAAATGCATTTGGACTGTGGGATATACACTCAGAACTGACATTGCTTTGATGTTTCACTTTTTAAGGAAATTTCATATGCTTCTCCATGGTGGCTGTGTAATTTTATATCCCTGCCACCAAACGCAAGGGTCCTAATGTCTTGCTTGTTAACTTCCCAAATTTTATTCCCTCTAATATAGGAAGTTATATTTATCAGTTCTCTTTTAGTATTACTCAAGGACCTTTGTAAGATTTTTGTTATCGGTCAACCCAATCAACCCAAATATATTTTCAGCATCATCCTGATTTATTTTTTGCCTTGAAGATTATTTAGAAGTATATCTTCAAATTTCTGAGCATACAAGTTTTCCATCTCTTTTTTGGTTGATCAGAGAACAAGATGTGTCTGGTGTCTTGGGGGACGGTGGTGCTGCAGCTAAGAGTCACCTTGTGTCCTGGGCAGTTTTATAAACTCTCCATGGGCCAGTGGAGCACGTGTGTCCTCGACTCAGCGACTATGGCATCCTGTACATACCTAGGAGGCTTCATAATATTTCAACTCAAAGCAGTCACAAAGAGACAGGTTTTAAAGATTGTGACTGACAGCTGGGCCTGGTGGCACACACCTGTAGTCAGGAGGCTGAGGTAGAAGGATTGCTGCGAGTTTGAGGCCTGTCTGGGTCCATAGTGATTTCAAGCCCAGCCTGAACTGCATGGCAAGACTCTGCCTCAAAAAAAAGAAAAGGAGATTGTGATTATCCCCACATTAGTAAATGCACGGAGGTGTACACTTGTCGCACGTTCTGTGGAGGTGCTTGTTTCATTTTGTGCTTATAACCTGTAGTCTCTAGTAACTTCTTATGTACATTACAAAACTGGATTCCATTCTTTTTATCCAGTCTAATAATATTTGGCTTTTCATTGCTAGATCAAGCCAATTCAGATGATGTGGAATTAACTTCTTTCATCTTGCTTTATCTGGGGCTGGGGAGATGGCTCAGTAGAATAAGCATTTTCCTAGCAAGTGCAAGGACCTGAGTTCAATCCCTGATTCCACCAAAAAAAAAATCAAAAATCTTCCTTCATCCTTCTATTTATCCTACTTTTCCTACTGGTTTTATTTCCTGTTTCATTCGGATTGATCAAGTTTACTTTATTTCCTTTCTTGTTTCCTCTTCGGTTTTGGAAAATGAGAAACGCAGTTGTATCGCTTAGTATCCTGGGTTTGACAGCACAAGCTGGGGAAGTTATATATGTATACCTATGTTTATAGCAGCACAATGTGTGATAGCAAAATCTTGGAAACAACCAAGATGTCCATCACATGAAGAATGGTTGAAAAAGATGTGGTATTTCTATACAATGGAGTATTACTCAGCTATTAAGAATGATAAGTTTGAAGCATTTATACTGAAGTGGATGCCACTTGAACATATACTCATAAGTGA
>PVKA01024598.1:0-28801 GCA_004027165.1 Ctenomys sociabilis | reverse complement strand
ACTCATATTGATCCAACCTCCTCAGCTTCCCTTCTTTTCCATCTGGATTTCACTTTCATGCAACTCTTGTCTCTTCTGTCTGAAGTTAAAGAAACTGTCTACCCTACTCACCGGCCTCTGACCGTTTTTTACCCAGCATCAACTGATGGATGCTTCTGGAGAGAATAATCTTCCACAACATGAAGCTACCAATGAATTGGCTGAAAAACTGAACCTTGATAAAGAGGTGACAAAGGTAGGTGCCTGAGTGTGTCCCTCTGTAGCACATCCCCATCCCAAACATAATGCCACACATATTTAATCACCATCATACAAGTCCTATGGATTGACAGACACAATGTGTCTGTACAGAGGTAAAATGTGGTAGATTTTTATCCTCACCCAGGAGCACTTTTTGAGGAAGACTGAGCCTAACCTGAAGGACTTGTCTTCCCAGAGTAATTGGCACACAAAGCAGAATTTGAATCCTGGTCCAGATCATTACACAAGGCATTTTGAGTCTGCCATTTGGATTTGTCCTCATATTAGCAGCCCAGTCTTGTGATTACCAGCTTTAAGACCTAACCCAGGACAAGACAGATAGCTCAGCAAACTAAAGTGCCTGCTTAGGTGGAGCTCAACAGCTGGGATTCGATCCCTAGCGTGCTGTACCAGCCCAGTCCCCAGAGTGCACTGAGATGGCGATTGAGACTAGGTGTGGTGGCACGCACCTGTAACCCCAGCGCTTCGGAGGCTGAATACGGGAGAATCACTACCCTCTGACCTACATAGTGAGACCTTATAGACCCTGTAGATCTCATACTAAATATGTTTTTTTAAAAAAAAAAAAAAAAAAAAAGACCTAACCCACTTCCTAGAAATGGACATTAATTTATCCAAATGTCAGTATTGAGACCAAATCACTTCTGACCTGGATCCACCTCTTAAAGCACAGACCACCTCTCTGAACTATTGCATATGAGATACCCACACAAGTGAGTTTTCATCCAAAACAGCAGGCAGATATCTAGATGCTTCTCAAGTACCACATTCACAATCATTCAGATATCTTCAAATAAATTCTTATGATGCTCAAGGCAAAAACCTGTCTGAACCTCCAATGATCCAGCTATGTTCCCACTCCCTGCTCTCACACATTGGAATGTTTTCTTGGAAAACCTTGAGCAACCACTAATACATAACTACATCTAGCCTTCTTTCTTTTGTCTTTCCTGATTAAGACTTTGAGTGCTCCATCATTCTTGGACCACTGCCGGGATAAGCCAATCCCCACTTTGCCTTCTGGGACACAAAGGAGCAGAGAATGTGAAGAACTTCTTTTGTTCCAATTAATATAAAGCTATTTGAGGTTGCCTTTCTGACACTAAACCACCAATTCCTAAGCAACATGAAGATCAATCTTTAGTCTCATTCCATTTGATTAACCTGCTTCTCCTTTCCTGATAGGTCTGGTTTAAGAACCAGTGTGCCAAGGGGAAGAAAAAGCATCGAAAAACAAAGCAAGGTTCGTCATGTGGAACATCCACACAGCATGTTTTCACCAAAGAGGAGACACCATTACAAAAACCTGTTACAAACATTTCACCAGTGCCACTTCAGATGGCCATAACCATGACCCACAGGAGCCCTCTGAAGCAGGATCACCATAATAGGTGGAGCCTCTGCACTTCATTCATTACTAGACACTGGATTTGATGACATCCAGGATACATATCTGGAGGATTTGGGCAAGCCTTGGGGCAACAATCTCTGTGACACTTGCAAATTCGTAAAACTCTTTGACCTGCCTGGAGAAGATGATCCCAGCACTTTGGATATATATCTCCACCCAGGGTGCTTTCAGCCCCAGAGTGACCATGGCCCTCATGCACAGGGTGGCTCTTCACAGTCATGGGATTGGACACAAGGCTACGTTTTTCAGCATAGTGGCCAACTCATTGAATGTATATATAAGAGCTTGAGGACTTTTCATTTCATAGAAGGAAATAAAATCAGCTCTCTCACTTGCATTGCTGTCTTTCTTCTCTCTATTTGTTCTGAATGCCCCTTCCAAGGATATCTATTCCATATACAGTGCTCATGGGAAAGCAGTCAGCAGCACTGTGGAATGTAGGCTTCTGATTCTCTCTTATCCTAAGTGCACTGATTAAGACATGATTCAGTGAATTATTTCTTGAAAACATCACAAACAGTTCTGGACTGTCCTATGCCTAAGTTGACACAGAAAAGATTCATACTGAATAGGTAGGAAGAGCCTAGCCCACACCACATCTTAACTACATTTCTTCATTAATGTTGTACCAAATTTAACAGGATTTTGGCTGTTCTTTTACAAGAAAATAAAGTATGTGGTTTTGCCAAGTGTGATGGCATGTGCCTATCACACTCGAGAGGCTGAAACAGGAGGATCGTTGCAAGTTCCAGACCAGTCTAGGCTACCAAGAGAACAAGGCCATCCTGAACTGTACAGTGAGATCCTGTATAAGAAAGACTAAAATAAAAATAAAAAAATAAAACTTCCCTACTAATCCATAGTCAGATAACCACGGAAGTTCAGTGATTGTCTCTCACATTCCTCTCCGTTTATTTTCTTGTTTCAAAAATCTATAAAATTTTATCCATTTTATGAACAGAAACCTGGACCTTATATATGTAGGTAAGTGACATGGTTTTTTGTAGTTGCCCATGGCATTTATCATTAGAATAAATACAACTGACCCACATGGATACAGAAACCAGGCTGTGGTTTTCCAATTTCTTTATGGTGGCGTAACAAAGATGCACAAAACATATTAGTTTAAGACAATTATTTATCATTATGTCTTCTACTTTTATGATTTCATTGGACTCAGAAGTGTTGTCATTAGGTTCCAATCAGATTGTTAGAGAAAGTTGAGACTTCCGAAGAATGCGTTGAGCTGGGTCTCTAAATGGTACCTGGGGATGCTGAAATCTTCTCATGGGGTGGCCAAAACTCCTGAGGACTGCCTGCTTATTCCATTCTCTGCATGATACCCACACGCATCTTGACTTCCTCAATCATAGAGGTCTCATGGTTGGTCCTCTTGATGAATACTAACTGGTTTCCACAAAAGTGAACCTTCCAGAGGGCTAAGCAGAAGATGGAAGGCATCAAGGACCCAGCTTAGGAATGGGATATTGAGGTTACCACATTCTATTTTTTAACTTGAACCATACACAACCGAAACTAGAAAGAGAGGCGAAGGCCAGCCTGTAAAGACCAGGCTGGGGAGGTTTCTGCTGGGAAGAAGGACTGTATTGGTTGTTGGGCTCCGGACAATGTCTGTTACAGGTTGGCTGGAGCTTTGTCTGCATTTTGTTCATCTCCAGAGACTTTATCGCTAGCTGAGTTTAAGCATGGAGGACTGATCAATCTGGCAAAAGATATTTCAAAGCAGCCAAATATTGTGGCAGTGACCTGGTTGTTACTAGGAGCTTTTAGCCAGATTTATGTTGAGAATGAAGAGCAAAGAGCCCAGCAGGATTGTTCAAAATGTTGTGTTTGGCCAAAAAGGAAGCTCCAACAAAGCTGTGGGCTCTGAAGATGGAGCTGAGAGGATCGCCATTGCTGGGAAGGAACCTGAGAATGGAAAGGATGCACCACAGGAGGAGGCAGGTCTCCAAATTTGCAGCCTCAGAACTACAAAGGTCAGAGACTTTGCTTTGAGGAAGAGCTGCAGAGTCCCATGTTCCAGAATGGTGTCAGCAACCACACCAGGTTCCAGAATAGCACCAGCATGGAGAATTTATTCCTTGGAATCAGGGTCAGAAAGCTCAGCCATCCAGGCACTTGACCCCTACAGCCAAGAGAGGAAAACCTGACTACTGCTCCAGCTGGCAGCAGACCTTGGCATTATCCACGTGGTGCTGGATTTGAGCGCATTCAGAATGCAGGAGTTCTGAGGCTAAGAAGGTTTCCACCTCGATTTCAGAAGAAGACCTGGGAGGCCAAGCCATGTGCCCCTGAGAGGGCAATGTGTGAAGCTGTGAGAGAGAAGCCTATTCAGTGGGAACCCCAGAAGTTTGGAAAAGCCAGAAACGTGGATCATCTAAGGGAAACTGCAAGGAGGAAGCAAATCCTGCCTAAGAGAGATGCCATGAGAGCTACCACTATGAGTGCTGTAGGGGAGAAGCCATGTAAGGCCTTTGAAGCTCACAACTCAGCACAGATTGCTTTGGACGTCCCATATGGAACTGCAGGACTTAATGTTTGCCCTGCTGGATTTTAGACTTGTGTTGGTCCCAGTGCTTGGTATCCTGCTCTGTGTATGTTTTGTTTTGTTTTGTTTTTATTTATATATTTATTTATTTTGGTGGAACCGGGTATTGAACTCAGGCCCTTGTGCTTGCCAGGGAAGCGCTCATTCCACTGAGCCATCTCCCAGTCCCCTCTGTGTATGTTTTGTAATGGTAATGTTTGTCTTGTGCCTTTGAATGCTATAAGTGTTTCAGTTTTCATTTGTACAGGGGCTCACAGCTGAGAGTTTGCCTTGAGACTTGAGACTTGGACTTTTCAGCAATGCTAAAACTGTTGGGACTTTGGCAACTCTGGGAGATGGACTAGAATGGCTTTGTCATAAAGGGATGAGCATGGGTCTTTGAGGGTCCAGGGGCAGAATGTTATGGTTTGTGTATAAGTGTCCCCCCAAAGCCTCATGCAGTCTTGGGACAGCTTCTGGAATTTGTGATTGATTACTGTGGGTATGGATGCTGCACCTGCCCTGGGGCAGAGAATTTGCATTTCTTTTTTGTTTGTTTGTTTTATTGAAGTACAAATATCAATGAGACAGTTGTAAGATACCTTGACAAGATGGATTTGATGAATTAATACATTGCAAACTGTTTTCATAATGTTTTGGTATCATAGAAGGTGCATACATGATATTATACTTACAGACATTGTTATAGCATATGTCTCCGACCAGTAAATTAAGAGAGTGTAGCTGTTTGCATATCTTATTTTTATGCCTAAATTACATCACAGATTCAATAATTAATACTTTCTACCTTGTTATTTTCCTAGCGGTTGTCCATAGTACTAGAAGCTGACATAATATCCTGTCCAACTACCATCAGTGCACATCTTGCCTCTCATAGAATTATGTAGAAGTACAGCGTTATCTATCCCAACTGTACTGTCCATACACACGAGCTTCAAATTTTCTGAACAAGGAGATTATGGAGCCACAGAGGAAAGAGATCAAAGTTCTATAGTCTGCCTGGGGAGAGTCACATGGAGAGAAAACTTTCTCTCAGGCTCTCACAGAGAGTAATTTGCATTTCAATGTAAGGAGGAAAGAGGGGTTAGCTACTTGAACTGCTGCTACCTCTCCCTTGCAATCTTGCTCTTTGCCACCACCATGAAAGATTGCCCCCTGCCGTGTGCTGCTCTGCCTTGGAGCCAGCGGAATATGGACTGAAACCTCCATTAACTGTGAGCTAAATAAACCTTTCCTTCCTTCATTTGAGTGTCAGGTATTTGTCCCAGCAACTCGAGAAGAATAACTAGGACAAGGGGCTACACGGGGGCCTGGTTACTTTGTCTTGCTGAGGTTTTCCTTGGAGCCTGGCTCCATCCTCCACCCTCCAGTGACAGTACCTTATACATTTCCTCTGCAGTACAGCACAAATTTCCTCTAAAGAACACTAAATAGAATCCAGTTATTGCTAACCGGCATAAGATTGATATCCAAGGTCTTGTCATCTAAGTCATATGGTATTCATGAAGTGAATTCAGCATTGATATGGTTTGTGCCTAGATTTCCTGCCAAGCCTTATGTAGTTCTAGGTGGTGCTTTTTCAGAGATGGCTGAATCTAGAATATGTGATTGAATCATAGTGCAATTGTAGGATTAAGGGTGCTAGGATTAAGGGTGGGTGATTGCTAGGTCAATCCACTGGTTGATATAACACCACCCTAATGGTGGTAGCCAAGCAAGTGGTGGCACAGCCCTGTAATCCCAGCACTCAGAAGGCTGAAGCAGAAGGATCGCTGAGATGGAGTCCAGTCTGAGCTACATAGTGAGTGCAAGCCCAACCTGAACTGCATAGTGAAACCCTGTATCAAAAAGATAGGAAGAGGGCCAGCCAGATAGCTCAGCAGATTGACGCACCTGCCTAAGAACGTGTAGGGACAGGTATTTGATCCCCGGTGTGCTGTGCTGGCCCCAGGCCCCTGCCTGACACACTCTGAATTGAGACTGAGCCTGGTGGAGGCCACCTGTAATCACAGCAATTGGGAGGCTGAAAAAAGGAGAACCACTATGAGTCTAATCTGTGCAGAGAGACCCTGTAGACCCAGTACTAAATACATATTTTAAAAAGATAGGAAGGAACAGAAACAGAGGCAGAGAGGTTTGCCTGCCCAATCTTTAGCTTTCGCTACCTTGAGCATCATAAAGTGTTCTCCTCTGTGAAATCCACAGGGGCAACCCCATGTGCCTCAGAGGCATCCAACTGTGGAATGAAACCTCTATGAACTGCGAACAAAAATCCTTTCCCCTTTCATTTTGGGTGACAGGTATTTCTGTGTTGGTTACTATTTTGATACCTAAGACAAGACATAGTATATTTTCTTCTGTGCAGTTCTTCTCTTTTTTTTTTAATGTATTTGGTACAAGGTCTACAGGGTCTCACTACATAGTCGAAATCACAGTGCTTCTCTGTATATTAGAATGAAACCCTGAGCAAAGTTCCACAGTGTATTGTCACATTTTTGGAGGTGTCTTGAAGTATTTGGAGGTCAGCGTAGAGGAGGTAGAAGGAAAGGACATAACCATTAGTGAGGTTGTACAGTGATTTTCAGCCTCCCAAGCACTGGGATTACAGGCATGCACCACCATGCCATCTCATTTGCTTTTTCAATGTACCCTGGGGGGGCGGGGGGACTGGCATGGCACACCGTGGATTAAACCCTGGCCTCTGCACTCTGCCTAAGCAGGCGTGTTCATCCACTGAGCTATCTGGCCCACCCCTTCTTTTCAATATGTGCTCAAGCAATGACAATTTACCTGCCTTATACACACACACACAAAAAAAAACCCACAAATCTGAAGCAGACATTAGAAAAAATGTAATTAATGTGCCTATCAGAAGAACAAGTAGCAAAATGTTTAGAGCAGCCACTGGCCCATATCACATCTGAAACCCAAGTAGACCTGTCTGTCCTTCTCTCTGAGAGTGTGACTTTGTAGCAATTGTCTCCACACTCTGACCCTCAGCTTCCTTGAGTTCCTGTGAGATGCCAGAATGGCAGCCCCTTTCCCTCTAGAGAGACTCTGATCACTGGTGCTGTGGAAAATCTGCAGAATCACCTAGGAGAAAGAAGATATTGCCTAAAACGGGTCTATGTGGGTTGAAGAAAATCCTGAAAACTATCCTTTTTGCCCCAAACATTATCTCAGGTCTCGGTGTTGATCATTCTGATCGGCTCTCTCCAGATCTGTTGCTGCAGGTTGTACAACTTCACTAATGAGTATGTCCTTTCCTTCTCCCTCCTCTACTTTGACCTCCAAATACTTCAAGACACCTCCCAAAATGTGATGATACACTGTGGAACTTTGCTCAGGGTTTCATTCTAATATACAATTAAATCCCCTCCACTCCTACTCTAACATCTTGGGTTCCATTTAGGTAGTATGTCCTCTTCACATTTTGTCTGGCTCTGTCGTGGTTGAAACTGCTTTCTTTCTTTGTTTCCCTTCTTTCTTTTTCTAATACTGGGGGTCAAACTCGGGACCTTGCACTCCCCATGTGGGCACTTATGCCTCTAAATTATACCCTCGGTCACACATCCGTACTTTAATGGTAGGTCAAGGATCCCATCATTATTCTATAATTTGTTTGCAGAAATTGAGAAATGTTTCCTTTAGATGCATGGAAACTGCCCTGGAGTCGATGGCTTGCTGAGGAGAACACACCTTACATTGTATATCTACCTTCCCCTTTCGTTGGTGGCTGCTTTATCTAAATGTCAACTGAATCCTACGGATAGACCCTGCTAAGCAAACACACAATAACTGCTGTTAGCACTTCTTTACCTGAGCCAAACATCCAAAGATTAGGCTCTGCTCTGTCCTAACCCTGTGCCTGTGGTCCGTCCAGGTCCCCGAAAGCTGACTCTGGTGAGGCGCTGTCCGTGGTGCTGAGGAACAGGGGCGTTTGGCTGTGCCTCCAAGGGAGGAGCACGCTAGGCAAATTAAGAGTGGTTTGGAATGAGTGATGGTTCGAAATCTTGATGGGTACAAATCTGTCTTCTCATTGAACTAAGAGAAAAGCTGTATATCTATCCTATTTTGTATGTATATATATTGTTTTCACTACAAAATGGTCCTTCATTTATAGTCCCCTTTTTTGTTTAGTTTTGTCAGAGATGGGTATTCCATTGCCATTCAAATATTTTTTTTTTTTTTGTCTTTTTGAGACAGGGTCTCACTATGCAGTTCAGGCTGGCCTTAAGCTCACTTTGTAGCTCAGACTGGTCTCGAACTCACAACAATCCTCCTGCCTCAGCCTCCCGAGTGCTGGGATTACAGGCCTGCGCCACCACGCCCGGCTTGCCATTCAAATATTGTAGATGAGTGAATTCACCAAAAATAATCCAATATGGCCCAGTAGTCCATAATAGTAGTGGGTTATCCACAGAACTAGCAACATCAGAAGTTGTTGACCTGAACCTTTTACAGTTCATCATATCAATATGGCTTTACTTTTCATACCTCGTTTTTATACTTTTCTACTGGATGGTTAAGACCAAGATAAAACAATAGCTATATAACAAAAAGTGTAACTTTTGTATCTGACAAGGTCATTCAAATCCCCTCAGGATTTACCCTGAAACCATGCACAGCACCTTGTAGATCTTTTGTCAGTGTCAGCCATGTGAATGAGTCATGGTCATTGCTTAACCAATTTTTTCTCTGTGAAAACCTGAGAGAATGATTCTATCTAGGTGACTCTCACACACTACATCATCAGTCACTTTCTTCTTTGTCACCATAATCTCCTTGATCAGACAATTTGGGACAACACTGAGTTACAGGATGTTACAGTACAGGTTCTCTTATGTCCTGAAATCTCACTGAACTTGAATGGCTAGAGTGAAATTTTGGCTGTCCTTGTAGCCCTTCTTTTTCTCTGATCTTTTGGTCTGCAAACTTAAGTTGTTAGCCCTCCAGAAGAAATGCTTAATGATACTATCACTCTACAACATATGCAGTTGAGCTTAACATCACTATCTGTCTGAATATCAAACATCTTAGACTTAATATAGAGCAGGTATTCATGTCTGCATCTTGTACTATGAATAACTACTATGAAGACAATAATATGCAATTTATTAATTATTATAACTGCCCTACTAACCTGTTTTGAAACTGTCTCATTGCTATTTCTTTCTCAATAAAATTAATTTTAAAAAATCTTGATGGGGCCAGGGTGATAGCTCAACAATACAGTGCCTACCTAGCAAGCACAAGGTCTTGAGTTTGATTCCTGGTAGAAAAATAATCTTCAGCCGGGCGTGGTGGTGCATGCCTGTAATCCCAGCACTCAGGAGGCTGAGACAGGAGGATTGTTGTGAGTTTGAGACCAGCCTGAGCTACAAAGTGAGCTTAAGCCCAGCCTGAACTGCATAGTGAGATCCTGTCTCAAAAAAAAGACAAAAAAAAAAAAAAAAAGAAAAGAAAAGAAAAATATTCTTCATGGTGTGCAGAATTCACTTTGGACTTCCTGAAACAAAATTTATAAATTCGTTCAGATTTTCCTAGCACAAATTCTTATAAAGCAGAGGATTTCATATTGGAGAAATCCTCAATTTTTCATCAGCATTACCCATATGAATCACGTGGTGCTTATAAAAATATTCCCCTGTTCTTCCTCACAGAGGAACAAGCTGTTTTGAGAGTTGCTTTTTATTTTCAATTCCACAAAGTTTAACTCAAATTAAACTTATACTCACACAATAGTCTTAAAAAGTGTGTATTGAAAGAATAAATAAAATCTGAAACTTACAATAGATACTGTAAAAGAATCTATTCAAACGGAAGAAAAATTTGGGATGAAGAAAAGGACAGGAGAGGCAGGAAAGATATATTTAGAGGTGTGTGCAGCATGGCTTGGACAAATATCCTGCTGATTTCTGCTTCTCTACAGTGGGAACGTTTGATGATTATTCTTTTTCATCCTTTTAATTTCGTAAAACTTTTTTAACCAATTTTGCATGCTTATATCTTGTAATCCAGACACTTATTTGACCACTACATTATGAAATATAGCAATGATTATTCAGTTCCTATTGTTTTGTTTGGTAAAGTTCTGTATCATTTCTAATATTTTTATTTTTACAATTTTGTATTCTTAGAAAATAAATAAATAAATAAAATGTGTGTATTAGGCCAGGTGTGGTAGCAGAGGCCCAAAATCCCAGCACTTGGGAAAAAGTGAGCTCAAGGCCAGAATGATCTGCATAAAGAGACCCTGTCTCAAGAAAAGGGAAAACAGTGCGTATTAGGATGAATGGGAATCTCCTCACCCTTCCCTCACAAAATAAATACTGTATAGTAGGTAGTATCTTTCCCGGTGCTTTACCTTTTATCTTTTTTACTATAATACAAAACCATGTTTCCTGTGTATTAATGATCATCTTCTAATGCCAAAGAACCAACAATGGGGCCAGGGAGATGGCTCACTGGAATAAGTGCTTGCCCTGGCAAGCACAAGGGCCTGACTTCAATCCCCAATTCTTCCAAAATCAAGCAAACAAACACACAAAGAACAAATACTGCTGAGAAACTAACTAAATCAATGATTCTAAGGAATAGGTGCATAAATGATGCAAGTCTTTCAGCTGGCAGGTGAGGAAATTCCCAGGTATGTATTACAGACTTATCCCCTAGTTTTCTTGTGCACTAAACATCAGTTCCTCACTAAGCAGGTGATTTTTTTCATTTTTAAAAAGAATAAAAATTATAATTAAAACAGAAAAAATTACAAGTCATACAAGCTTTCTCTCAACAAAGAATATGAATTTCATGTAGTGCTATCTTCCAACCAGTTATTCATATTACCAAATATATGCATGAAAACTTAGCCAAAGAAAGAAGTGTATAAGAAATTAAGAAGACTAGATGTAGAGGAGCAATTTTATTTTCTTGTGTATTTGGTACAGGGTTTCACTACACAGGTCAGATCGCAGTGATTCTCCTGTTTTCAGCCTCCCTCCTGTTTTCAGCGCCGGGATTACATACACACCCCACCACATCTGGACTCAGTGGCCTGCTCAGCGCACCCTGGGGTGGGGATGGTACCACGTATAGTGCTAGGGATCAATCCTGGTCCCTTCACTTGCTTGTGCAGGCACTTGGTCCACTGACCTATTTCGCTGGCCCTTCAAGAAATAATTTTTAAAAAGAGATAAATTAAATTAAAATATTAACTGTTTCCTTCCATAGACCAACAGAAATGCACATTACAGTTGTCCAAATCATCCTGCTTACATGCATCACTTTCCCCCATTCCCTTTCTCCTCAACACAAAAACTGTTTCCTTTTGAATAAGTTTATTGGGGACAAGGAGATGGCTCAGTGCAATCAGCCCTTGCTTGAATAAGTTTATTCCCTTTTACTAGTGTCTATTGTCCCCTTCAGATTCCATTTTTCTCTTTCAGGTTCTCACATTAAAGAGACAATACAATGTTTATACACGCAGGTCTGATTTATTTCACCTAACAATATGTTCTCTAATTATATCCGTTTGCCAACAAAAGACTCAAAGTTATCCTGTTTTATAGAGAATAATACTCCATTATGTAAAAATATCTCATCTTCTTTATCCATTCTTCATTTGATGGGCATCTGGGTTGTTTCCAGGATTTACCTATAACAAATCATGCTGCTATAAATATGAATGAACATATATCACTGCGGTGTGAGGTTTTCAGTTCTTCTGGAAAAAAAATACCCAGGAGGGGAATATCTGGCTTGAATGGGATCTCCAATCCTAGCTTTTGAAGGAATCTCCACATTGATTTCCATAGTGGTTATACCAGTCTGCACTCCCACCAAGAGCGCAGAAAGGTTCCTGCTTCTCCAAGCCTCTTCAGTATTTGTTGTTGAGTGACTTCTTAATGTCATCCTTTCTTTCTGGGGTGAGATAGAACCTCAATGATGTTTTAATTTGCATTTCTCAAATGACCAATGACATCAAACAATTTTTTATATAGTCACTTGCCATTTGTACTTCTTCCTCTGAAAAGTGTATATTCATCTCAAATGTCCATTTTTGGACTGGGTCCTTGAATCTGGGTTGGACTGATTTTTTTAAATTCTTTGTATGTTCTAGATAGAAGGCCTTTGTCTGAGGAACAGTCAGCTATAATTTTTCCCCAGTTTGTTGGTTTTCTTTTTACTGTTATAAATTTGTTTTGAAGTGCAGAAACTTTTCAAAAAGATGAGATCCCGGGGCTGGGCAGATGGCTCAGTAGAATAAGTGCTTCCCTGGCAAACACAAGGGCCTAAGTTCAATTACTGGTTCCAAAAAAAAAAAAAAAAAAAAAAAAAAAGATGAGATCCCAGTTGTTGATTCTTTGAAGTACTTCCTGTGCTATTTAGTTTTTGTTCATGAATTTTCTACCTACCCCTATGTCTTTAAGGTTTCTACAAACATTTTCCTCCAGAAGATTTAGTGTTCATATTTAAATATTTAAATTTTGATCCCTTTTGACTGTAGTTTAGTGCATGATGATAGGCATGTGTCTAGGTTTTAGCCTTCAGCATGTGGAAAGCCAGTTTTTCCAGCACTATTTGTTAAAGAGGCTATCTTTCTTCCAGTGAGCCTGTTGGGTCCCTTTGTCAAAGATAAGGTGGCTGAGTATGTTTGTAGTTGTGTCTGCATCTTTTAGTTTGTTCCATTGATCCTCAGGTCTGTCTCTATGCCAGTACCATGCTGATTTTATCACAGTAGCTTTATAGTATAATTTCAGACCAGGTATTGTGGTATCTCCTGCCTTTGCTTTGTTTCCCAGGATTGCTAAGCAGGTGATTAAATAGAGCACCTTTACTGGCTGCATCTCTTGCCTGTGACATTTCCCTGTCTGTTTTTTATGCCAATTTCCTTTCCCACACAAATCACCGCTACTTATTCCCAAGTCTCCTTGGAAAAGCTCACTAGTATAGGATGCCTTTTAATACCCCCACTACTTGCTGCAACTGCAACTTAAATTTGTTTATAGATGAAATGTTTCATTTCTCTAAAATGTTCATCTCTGATTTTCTGAATTGCTACAAACTATATGAACACAGCCCAGATAATTTCTATCTTCTCTAAAGTATGTGTATGTGTACTATACATTATCTGCTTGTATTATTTTTGGGTTTGAATGTTCTCCAAAGCCTGTGATAAAGTTTATCCCCAGAGTGTTACTGGGGGGTACTATGGATCTTTAGAAGGGATGCATACCTTTACATTGTATTTGGAGGCCATGATCTCATATTTCTTTCCTGGTCCATGTTGGAAGTGTATTTTCTCCACTAGACTCTCCCCCTCTGATGTGCTGTTCTAACCAGAGGCCCAAAGCAATAGGTCTGCCCAATTTTTAGCCTGAAACTTCCAGAACCATGTGCTTAACAAACCTTTTTATTTTTTAAGTTAATTGCCTCAGATAATTCATTGTTAATATAAAGCTAATGCAATTATATGTTATGATTATATAAAGGAAGAAAGTTAAATCAAATTGAGTTAAGAGAAAACTCCAACATTAATGCCGAAGAGATAGCTCAGCAAACTAAGTGCTCACTTAGGTAAGCTCAGGGACCAGAGTTCAATCCCTGACACTGCATACCACGCTGGCCCCATCCCCAGGCACACTGGGGCTTCGACTGAGACTGAGTGTGGTGGTACACACCTGTAATCACGAGGGAGGTTGAAAACAGAAGGATCACTATGAGTCTGAGCTGCTGTGAGATCCTGCAAAAAAAAAAAAAAAAAAAACCCAAAGTTTGAAAGTGACAATGAGCATCTGAGCTGCAGCTCTTCCTGCAATGTTGGGAAAACCGTAACATCCAGTGGAAAGTCTCCCTTGCCTCTTGCCTATCCACCAAGTCCCACCACAGCCCTACAGGTAATTACAGATAGTAATTTTTTCTGTTTCATTCCAAAATGTCTTCACAATGAAAAAGCAATTCTTTCTCTTTTTATAAGAACATCAATCTTATTGGATTAGGCTCCCACCCTTGTGATCTCATTTTTTAACCTTAATTTTCTCCTCAAAAAAGGCCGGCCCAATAGCTCGCTGGACTAAAGCCACCGGCCCGGCTCCCGGGGCACACTGAGACTTAGACTGAGATTGGGCATAGTGGAGCACACACTTGTAATCCCAGCACTTGGGAGGCTGAAAACAAGAGGGTCATTACGAGTCCAAGCTGTGTAAATGAGATCCTGTAAACCCTGTACTAAATACATTTAAAAAATAAATCTAAAAAATTCTCCTCAAAGATCAAATACAGTCACATTTGAGAATAAAGACCATCAATGTAGTAATTTGGAGGCTGAGGGCATAATTTGGTCCATAGCACAACCTTTAAAGTATAATGAATAAAAAGAGTCAAGTTATATCCTGCACAGGTACAAATTCTCTATAATGAATGTGATTGTTATGTAAACATAAATGTATCAATAAAATCTGATTTTAAAAATGAATGAAGTACAATGATTAGTTTCTAATACCTGCTGTTCAAGAAAGGGGGAACAGGGCCAGGGAGATAGCTCAGAAGCATAAGTACCTTTCTGACAAGCATAAGGTACTGAGTTCAATAGCTACAGTACCCAAACAAAGGGGGAGGACAATGCTAATGATTAGTAAAGAGGCTCCTGGGAAAGGGAATCTGCACCAGGAAACATATAAAGAGACCTACTGCAATTCTTCATCTGTCCAGTGTCTGTGTTTGGTCATTTAGTGAAATACCTCATCCCTGAATTGGGCCATGTGGAGACCTCATTCTGCCATCCAGCAAGGTCTTACTGTGGGCACCTGGAGAAGGCAAGCTCACCAGCTAAGCGAACCTCTTGGAAAGGAAGACCAATTTCCCACCACTTCTCTTTATCATAGCACTTGCATTCTTTTCTAGCAGCAGATCTGTACCTTTCCTTATTAATGCTTCACCTTTTCTTTTTAAATGCATGACCATGGATTGAAGTTTTCTCTTCTCACCTGCTCCCTAAATTTTAAGCCATATGGAGCCCCCCGTCACTCCCTTACTTGTTTAATCTGCTTCATGTTTGTCTTCAAATGACCCCAAAATACCAACCATGAGCCACAGAAGAAGATGCTGCAGCCACTGCAGGAACAGTCTTGGGATCAGTAACTAATCTACAATTTATCTCAAAATTGTATCTTCCCATATTAGCATCAAGTTTTTTTACCCCATCTAAAATTGCTCTTTTCACTCTGACTCCATTTTTTAGAACAATTGTGTGTGTGTGTGTCTGTGTTTATGTACTTCTGAACATAGAACCCAGTGCTTTCCAAGTATTAGGCAAGTGCTATACCACAGAACCCCTAAGGCACACCCTCAGCCCTTAGAATAATTCTTATACCTCTACAATTTAATAAACCAAAAGCTTACTTAGAGATATTTCTAATCTTTAAAAACAGGAAGGACTCTTAGCTTTTGTTATCAGGTGACTTTTCATGTCAGAGGCATGATTATATCTGCATCCATAGAAATATAACAAATTTCTGCAATTTCTAGTTCCTCCTTTAATGATATACATCAAAACTGAAATCTGGGAATTCCTTTGTTAAATATTAGTGATTCTATAGGCAGCCAGAGGGTCGGGAACAATAGACCTTCTGTCAGCAGCCTAACCTGGGACTGCCTTGAAGGAGCAGCACATTCAGTGGTTGAAGAAATGCTAGTGGGAGGCTGCATTTAAAGCATGGATGTTGTGTTTTATATAATAGGTCCTTGGATCAGGCTTGTGATCCGTGACTGCAACCTTAATATCCCAGAATAGCTTACTCTCAAGAAAGAAGAATAAAATGAGTCACTGAAGTTATTTGCTGGTGCTTACAAATCATTGCATTATTCCACCAACAAAATCAAAGGGAGAATTCCCTTACGTGGTTTTTTTCACATTAATTTCAATAAATAGAAAGTGTCTGGAGGGCCAATATTTAGGAGGCATTTGTACTATGACGGGACCCATGAAAAGAACAGTGATGAATATGTAACTATCAAAAAATGAACCATTAATAACCACGACAAACATGAATGGACCTCATAAAATAATGCTATATAAAAGCAAGCAGAGAGTATATAAAAGCTGAAAATACATAAAAACCAAACTGCAGTATTTTTAATACATCCTTAGGTGGTAAAGCAAAAAGGAAAATAAAGAAAATATTATCATACATTTAACATAACATTGTAGGTGGCATGGCTACCTTATTACAGGCTAGTAATAAGAACGAGAGGAAAGATTGTGGAATACTGGAAATATCCAGTTTCCCAGCGTGAGTGGTAGTTAAATAGATGTCAGCTCTATGTACTTAAGTATTGTTCACTTTTCTGTGTATTGAACAAATAAGATTTGAAAAACACTGATGTCTGACAGTCGCCAGAAAGATTTAAAAGTTATAAGAACTCTTAGTTATAAGAAGGTAATATTATTATAACGCTTTAATAATTACGCTTAATAACGATTTAATAATTGATATGTTTGATATGATTGCAGATAAACCAATAGGGGAGAAAAATAAGGACCCCTTAACGACACCATGAATCTAAAATTTTCTGGTACATAATAAAGATAGCATTATAACCACTTGGGAGCAGTATAAGCATCCAAGGATGAAACCTTGAGAATGTCTACAGGAAATAATCTTGTAAAAATTTCCTTATAAACATTCAACTGTTAGAAATGTAAATCACGGCCCCCGCCCTTCGAGGGTCCGCCTTGTCAGATGCGTCGGCACTTCTGGCCTCTAGGCGGCGTCTGGAGGCGCGAGGGCGCCCAGCTAAGGCGCAGGCGCAGATTTCGCGGCGGACTCCGCGCTTGCGCACCGCCTGTGCACACAGCGGTCACAGGTGCGCATTGCGCTCACGTACATGCAGTTGTGTGCACGCCCGTAATCGCGCTGTCCCGTTGTTCAGGTTTTCTGGTAGCGACCAAACAGACCCTGCGATCCGAAATGTCCCAGCTGGCCGCAGAAATCACTCTCTTGCAGACGGTCGTCACGGATGGCGAAGACGGCTTCCCTCCGGCGGAGGTAGGCGGCGGGAGGCGGGGCCCGACCCCGACCCCGATGCGGCCTGAGGAGGTCCGAGGAGGCCCGGTGGTGGCGGCGGCGGCGGCGGCCCGGAGAGGCCCGTTGGCAGCCAGGGGCGCCCCGTTGGCTGTGGTCAGGGCCGGCCCGTTGGCGGCGGCCAGAGGAGGCCCGGTGGCCACGAGTGGGGCAGCCCCGCCGAGGGCCAGAGGGATCCCGGTGGCGGCGGCGGCAGTCAGGGCCTCCCAGATGGCGGCGGCCAGGGGAGCCCAAGCGGCGGCGCCCAGGGGAGCCCAAGCGACGGCGTCCAGGGGAGCCCAAGCGACGGCGTCCAGGGGAGCCCAAGCGGCGGCGTCCAGGGGAGCCCAAGCGGCGGCGTCCAGGGGTGCCCAAGCGGCGGCGTCCAGGGGATCCCAAGCGACGGCGCCCAGGGGAGCCCAAGCGGCGGCAGCCCGGGAAGGACCGGCGGCGGCGGCGCGCGGGGCACCGGCGGCCAGGGAGAGCCAGCTGGGGGCGGTGTCCAGGGAAGTCCGGGTGGCAGAGGTGGCCCGGTTGCTGGGGGAGCCCCTGGAGGAAGAGGGTCCTGAGAACAGGCCCAGGTCCAGAGCCGGCAACGCGGGCAGCCTAGCTGCGTTGCCATATCTCCGCCTCCGTCACCCTCTTAGTGTTCTAGGAATTAATTACCAGCAGTTCCTCCGCCAGTATCTGGAAAATTACCCGATAGCCCCGGGCAGAATACAGGAGCTGGAAGAACGCCGCAGGCGATTTGTAGAAGCCTGCAGAGCTAGGGAAGCAGCGTTTGATGCTGAATATATGCGCAATCCTCAGCGGGTGGATTTTGACATTTTAACATTTACCATAGCCCTGACTGCATCCGAAGTCATCAATCCTCTGATAGAAGAACTTGGTTGTGATAGGTTTATCAACAGAGAATAAAAAGCAGTGACGCAACAACTCCCAGACAGCCTCCGCCTTCGTGTCAAACCATCCTGAAACTTGATTTTGAATGGCCCAGGTGTATTGGGAATCAGACAGAACGGCAGTTGGAGAAAAATAAAGAATTACCATGAAAAAATGCACCAGAAAAATATTTAAAATGTTGAAAGCATCTGTAAGACTCCTGTTACGTTCGCAGACTTTGTGATGGATCCAGGTTCTTTCCCCTTGCATCACAGTAAATATCTCTCAACATTGCCTCATTAGAAAGTAAAAGATAGTCTTGTGAAACAGACTTGATGAAGAAGACTTGCCAGTCAGTATTGAAGCCCATGATGAAGAAAGAAATTATCAGATAGTGATTATAAGAATAAAAAGTGACAGCTGTTTTTAGGACTAAAGGGCTATGGGAAGAATTTGACGTTGTCAGAATATGTGGTCTCTTCATGTCGTATTCATCAAAAATTTTTAGTGTCAGGCTGATTGTCTATTTTCTGCGGCATGTCAAGTGCAAGCAAAGTAAATATTGTATATATTCCATGATAAAGTGTGTTTTCAAAAATACCAAATTTCTGGATTTTCCTTTCATTCAGTTCAGTCATCTATTCACTAGTCCCAAGAATATAAAATATACAGTGAAATGTCTTCCATATTCTTTATCCCCATTCACCTAGTCCTTTTTCTGTCCTACTTTCATTCTGTTTACACAAACAAATGTGAATCTGGATTGATTCTTTGCCATTTTTTCACAAAAATTAGGATACTGCTTTTCATTAAGATCCTTCCATCCCCAGGCCTGCCATGCTGGCCCTACCCCTGGGGTGCGCTGAGCCAGCAATTGAGACTGAGTGTTGTGGCGTACTTCTGTAATCCCAGCACTTAGAAGGCTGTAAACAGGAGAATCACTACAAGTCCAATCTAGTAGTGAGACCCTGAACACCCTGTAGTCCCTTCCCTAAAATATAGAAGGAAAAAAATAAATCCTTCCAAATCACTATATTTCCTTATATACAGGGTGTTCAGGGTCTCACTACTAGAATGGACTCATAGTGATCCACCTTTTTACGGCCTCCCAAGAGCTAGAATTACAGATGTGCACCACCACACCCAATCTCCAATGTCTCATCGCGCCCAGGGGCAGGGCTGGCACGGCAGACCCCTGCACCTGCTTGCATGCAGGTGCTTTAATCCACTGAGCTATTTGGCTGGCCCTTCCTTATTATTTTTTTAAAGCTACTTTTCTTTCTGTTCTGTTGATATGTTTTGTTTATTTGTTTTTTTCTTTTTTTGCGGAATCAGGAATTGAATTCAGGTTTATGTGCTTGCCAGGGAAGCGCTTATTCTACTGAGCCATCTCCCCGGCCCCTGTTGATATGCTGTTACTAACCAGAAATATATTCATGGACATTTATTTGTTTTCCACCATTTGTTATTGGCAAAATAATAATGGCTGTAGTAGTTTGTCTTCTATATCATGTGGCATGTATGCAAATACAGTATGGCTTCAATTCTGAATGCAGTTTTCATATTAGAAAATCTCAAATTGGGGTACTACTTGTATTTGGTGGTATAGCACAGTATTTTTCCTGAGGTTTTCATGAAACTTATGCATCTTATAATGAGTAGCTTAGATTGTTGGTTAAATATATCATATATAGGATGAATTTACACAAATGAGAATTCTGGGCCAAGATATTCACTTGAAATATAGAAGTGTGCTGGGAGGACAGTTCTCAGAGGGCATAGAAGCTCTATGCACCTTCTATCACTTTACATGTCCACTAGCAATTAATAAGCATAGTCATTTCCTTGCTGTTCAACTAATACTAAATTATCAATATGTGGCTCTTACCAATTTGATAGTTGAAAAATAGTGGAATATTTTTAATTTTCTTTTCTCTTTTTAAGTGATGTTAAAATTAAGAGTCACTTACCAAGCCGGGGAGATGGCTCAGTGGAATAAGCACTTACCTGGCAAGCTCAAGGGCTTGAGTTCAATCCCCAGTTATGCAAAAAAAAAAAAAAAAAAAAAAAAAAAAAGAGAGAGAGTCAATTACCCTCTTCTGTAAACTGCCTGCTCATATTCTTTATCCAATTTTCTAAATAGTTTTGTCATTTCTATATTGATTTGTAATAGTTGATTATGTACTAGTGATAGATATATCTTGTGATATGTTACAAGTAATTTCTATTTTGTCATCTATATTTGATTTTTCTGAAAGTCTTTGGAGCATGAAGGTTTTTGTTTCATTTTCTGTTTTCCCTTAAACCTGCAGGATGTTTAATCCCAAGGTTTTCCTGGAGGGTGGGTGGATGAGTGCACACATGATGTTATTGCTCAGATTTAAATCTTTGAAATGTACGAAATTTATTCTAAGGAAGACTATATGGATCCATTTTTTTTTTTTTTTAAGATGGCTACCTGGTTGACCTTACTCAGGAAAAGAAGCTGGAGACTAAGTTAATCACCAGTCCTAATGATTTCATCATGCCCACGTACTTAAACCTATTAAATCCTCAACAACAGGCTTTCAGATTGGTAAACATACAGAGGTGCTGGGAGGACAGTTCTAAGAGAGGGCACAGAAGCTCTGTGCACCTTCTTTTGTTTTTTGTTTTTATTTTGTTTTGTTTTTGTTGTTGTTGTTTTAGCAGAACCGGGGATTGAACTCAAGCCCTTACGCTTGCCAAGGAAGCACTTATTCCACTGAGCCTTCTCCCTGACCCCTCTGCACCTTCTGATCCCTATACTTTATCCTGTGCATCTCTTCCACTTAGCTTTTCCTGAATTATAGCCTTTATATGCATTGATAATATAATTTTATTTATTTATTTATTTATTTTTGTCTTTTTGAGACAGGGTCTCACTATGCAGTTCAGGCTGGCCTTAAGCTCATTTTGTAGCTCAGGCTGATCTCAAACTCACAACAATCCTCCTGCCTCAGCCTCCTGAGTGCTGGGATTACAGGCCTGCGCCACCATGCCTGGCGATAATATAATTTTATATAAATATGTCCTATCTTAGTCCATTTTCACTGCTATAGTGACATGCCCAAGGTAGGCTAAGTTGATAAAGAAAAAGTATACTTAGCTCCAGTTTTGGGACTTCAAGGGCATGGTGTTGGCACTACCTTACCCCTGAAGAGGGGTCTCTTTCCATTGTCACATCTGGTAGGTGGCAGTGGCAGGAGTGTGTGGGAGGAAGCCATCCTATTACCATTCAAGGTACAAGAGGGCAACTAGTCTCCTGCTGAACTAGAGACCTATGTTCTACCACTTAAAAGTCCCACCAGCTAAACATTGTCACATGGAGGATCCAGCCTTGAACATAAAGTTCCTTGGGAATAACCAAATCCAAACCATAGGTTTGTGTTCCTCCTGTCTCAGCCTACTGCAGTGTTAGGATTCTAGATGTGCAGCACCATGCCTGGCCCCCAGCAAGTTTCCTGTCATAAGTGTTCTTAGAAGAAAAGCCCAGCCTTCAAATGGTAGATAATATCTCTTTAAAATGTTACATTTTTCGTGGTGGTATGTATCTATTAATCCTAGCACTTTGGAGTCTGAAAGACAGGAAGGATCACTACAAATCCAATCTGTGTAGTAAGACCCTGAGACCCTCTACTAAATACATTTTTTAAAAAACTTTAAATATTACATTTTTATTATTCCATGCCCTTGTAGAACTTAGCTTCTGTTCAAATATCTATTCCCCAAAATATTCCAAAATCTAGAACTTTTAAGTTGCAACATGAAACCAGAAGTGAAAAATCCTCACCTAACCTTAAATGATGGACAGCAGGCAAAGGGGAGGTGAACTTAAATATATATATAAAATTTCTTCACACTGTGTGTGTATCCAGTAACAGTGATGTAAGCCTGTAATCCCAGCACTCAGGAGGCTAGGCAGAGGATCCTGAAGATTCTTCAGGTTGGAACTACATAGCAAGACCCTATCTCAAAAAATGAAAAATAAATGTGATGAAACAAAACAAGTAATATCCCATATTGTAGGAGAGAGAGAAAAACCACAATACTCAAGTGTTATAAATAGCAGAAAACAGCCGGGTGTGGGGGCCCATGCCTGTAATCCCAGCACTCGGGAGGCAGGAGGATTGTGAGTTTGAGACCAGCCTGAGTTACAGAGTGGACTTAAGGCCAGCCTGAACTGCATAGTAAGACCCTGTCTCAAAAAGACAAAAAATAAATAAATAGCAGAAAAGTTTTTAATATAGCTATTATAAATAAATTAGATGATCTAAAGGAAAATATAAGTAATAAATGAACAGATCAGGGGGCTGACCAGATAGCTCAGTGGATTAAAGCACCTGCTTAGGCAGATGCAGGGGTTGGAGGTTCCATGCCTGGCCTACCATGCCGTCCCTGCCCCCGGGGCCCTCAAGACAACAAATGAGACTTGGTGTGGTGGCCCGTGCTTGGGAAGCTGGAAACGGGAGAATCACTATAAGTCGTACCTGTGTAGTGAGACCCCATAGACCCTGCACTAAATACAAAACTAAATAAATAAATAAAAATGAACAGATCAAGGAATCTAAACAAAGAGAAAACAAACGGCCCTGCTGACCATGTATCTAAGCACTAGTTCTCTTGGAAACCACACTAGATACCTGCACTACAGGGCACCCTCACCTGGCTGTCCTGCAACATGCAGTAGGCCTGGACTCTGGGGAGCCAGAGTTCTAGCAGGATTGCTGAAACCATGGGTTACCTGGAGGAATAGGGGTTCTGTGTGAATAAAAACATCCAAAAGCACCTTCATAATATGTCGGCATGTCTCACCCTGTGTCCTATGTCTCGGGTGTAACAGAGTTGCTGTTGGTTGACTGAAAGACTAATCCTTTACCCCCAAAGCTAGCCTTCCTTGTACAAGGGGCCATGGAAGGATGGAGCGATGTCATCACAGATGTACCTGAGAGTTCCAGAGATGACTTTGAGTACAAGCTGCCTTCCCAGTGAAGTCACTATCCAGTGAGGAAAATAATCTCTTATTATAAATGTCTGTATCAATTCCTGTGCTGTTGGGCTGATAATATAGCTCATTGGCACAAGCGCCTGCCTGGCAAGCACAAGGTCCTGAGTTTGAGTCCCAGTACCCAAAACAAAAAAAATCCTGTACTGCCAACCAAGATGCATTCATTCCACCATGCCAGTTTCTGTGCAGGTGTGGACAGAGAGTGCAATCTCATCCCTGTCTACACAGAACTCATAGTCTACTAAGGGAGACCACAGAAAAACATGTAGGGTATGGAACTAAGACTAGAAAACCATCCCCCAGCCAGACGGTCTTTCCATGTTACTGAAGCAAACAAGTGTGGAACATAGTTAATTTAGCAAGACGTACATGTATGTATCCCTTCATTCCATGAATTTTTCCTCTAACCAGGAATGGTGTGCATGACTGTAATCCTAACCCTCAGGAGGCTGAAACAAGAATTTAAAACCACTCAAGACTGGCCTGCACTACATAACAAGATCCTATCTCAACTAAAAACCAAAAATAACAAATATTTTCTGCACTCCTCCTCCATATACAATCTTTACTTCTGGAAGCTTTTTTCTTTTTTTTTTTTTTTTTTTCCAGAACCAGGGATTGTTCTCAGGCGTTTGCACTTGCCAGGGAAAACACTTATTCCACTGAGCCATCTCCCCAGCCCTCACTGCTGGAAGCTGGCTCGGGACAGTAACTAGGATGGCTGCCCTCGTGGGTCCCACTGTCCAGCTGAGGAGATGGTTACACTGTGTTCAAAGCTGTAATAAAGAAAAGTAATCCAGGGAAGGACCAGCAGAATAAGTGCCTGCTTAGGCAAGTGCAGGGACTAGGGTTCAAGCTCCATGGCTCCACAAGCTGCTCCAGATATACAGCTGGCCACCAAGACCTGGTGTGGTGATACACTCCTGTAATCACAGTGCTGGGGAAGCTGAAAACTGGAAGATCACTACAAGTTTGAGCTGCAAAATGTGACCCTGCACTAAATACATTAAATAAATAAATAAATAAAGGCCAGGGGAAGGAGGGGGACAGAAGGAAAAGGGGAAATCAGAGACCTTTGTTTGTTTAGGGGCTTTTACAGTAGTGAAAGTTGCAGGGCTGGAGAGATGGCTCAGTGGAATAAGCCTTCCCTGGCAAGCACAAGGGCCTGAGTTCAATCCCTGGTTTTGCAAAAAAAAAAAAAAAAAGTAGTGAAAGTTGCCTGGTCTATATATTTATCTCAGGAGCAAGTCTCTGCCTTTTCCATAGATGTCCCTCAACTCCCTCTAAAAAGTTTTAACTGACTCATTACTGAAAAAAATATATAAAGCCTTTAGACTAATTCAATAAAAATAACAACAAAGGATGATTTATAAATCAGGCAACACTCAGAATCAGTTCATTTTGGTTTTTGTTTGGCTGGTTGGGTTTTTGTTTGATTTTTAAGATAAGAGTCTTGCTATGTAGCTCAGGCTGGCCTCATGTTCACAGAAATCCCCTTCCCTCAGCCTCCTGAGTGCTGGGATTACAGTTGTGGGTCACCCTGCACAGCTTCAGAACCAGTTCAAAGAGATTCCACAGAAGTAGGGAAGGTTGACATTTAAAGAGGCTGAAAAGTTGCGAACAATGAGAAACAGAAGTAAAGAAAAGAGATAGCTATGTTTTCCTGGTGATCTCAGCGTTTCAGCCTGGTTGGAACAGTTGGCTGCCTGTGATTGGCTGAAGTGCAGCTGCTCTGATTGGCCAAGGCTAAACTACTTGTTACAAAGCCACATTCCTAAAATACATTTTTTTTTTTTTTTTTTTTTTTTTTTTTGGTGGAGCTAGGGATTGAACTCAGGCCCTTGTGCTTGCCAGGGAAGCACTTATTCCACTGAGCCATCTCCCAGCCCTTTTAAAATACATTTTCAGTGCTTACCTACTGAGTTAGACTGCATGATCAAGCCATTACATGAGGGCTTGATCGAGCCAGTTTCAGTTTGATTTGACACTTCATTTAAAGTGGGCTGTAAAGCCATGCGTGGTGGCACATACCTGTAATCCCAGCACTGGGGAGGCTGAGGCAGGAGGATTATTGTGAGTTTGAGACCAGCCTGAGCTACAAAGTGAACTTAAGGCCAGCCTGAACTGCACAGTGAGACCCTGTTTCAAAAAGACTAAATAAATAAATAAAATAAAGTGGACTGTAACTCTGTCTCTATAAAGTTTTCAGCTGAGCCAAACATGGTGCATGCCTGCAATCCCAGCACTCTGGAGGCTGAGACAAGAAGATCTGTGTTTTTGCTTGTTTGATGTTTGCTTGTTTGTTTGCTTGTTGTCTTTTTTGAGACAGTGTCTCCTTATGCAGCTTACACTGGCCTTGAGCTCATTTTGTAGCACAGACTGGTCTCAAACTCACAATGATCCTCCTGCCTCTGCCTCCTGAATTCTGGCATTACAGGCATGTGACACCACACCACACTGAGAAAGTTTTGTTTGTTTGTTTGTTTTTGTTTTGTTTTGTTTGGAGGTGGGTAGTACTGTGAATTGAACTCAAGACCTTATGCCTGCCAGGCAGGCGCTGTGCTACTGAGCTATCTATCCCCAGCCTTCACAGAAAGTTTAAGGCCAGCCTCAGCTACGTACTGAGTCCAGGTCAGCTTGAAGTATATAGAGAGACCCCATATCAAAAAATTTCATCTGTCATTGTCTTTACCTAGGTATTATTTTTTGATGGTTCAGCTTGCCTCCATCTGTGCCATTTCTACCCCAAGACAGAGATGTATTTTAATTTAGTTCTGATACTACTTGTGGTTAATTGAAGACTCCACAAATGTAAGGCTCATCTTCTGATTGCTGTCACTTCAGATGCCAGTTACCTTTCCCAGGGGCGCCCCGTTTGACAAGCTCTAAATTCAGGGATTCTCACCACCCACTGGTGAGGTTTCATAATTCTGTAAAACAATGATGGCAAACCTTTTTGAGCTTTCAGTGATACAAGTAATATGCATGCCATAGGTTTACCACCATTGCCTTATCTGTACTTGCAAGTTTACCACATAAAATACAATTTACCAGTTGGGGTGGTACATAACTGTAAGACCAGCTACTTTGGAAACTGAAGCAGAAGGATTGCAGTGAGACCATGCTGGGCAACCTAGTGAGACTTATCTCAAGATAATTTTTTTTTCAGACTCTATCTCAAAATAAAAGTTTTTACAGGGTTAGGAATGTAGAGCCCTGGTCTAGCAAGTAGGAAGCCTTAGGTCTATTGGGCAGGGCATACAACTTGGGAGTAGCCTAATTAGAGCAAAAGGCAAGGTCAGGAAGGATTCCAGATGAGAGCTTCCATGCCTACCTCTGTGCAGTCTGTTGTAGTCAGGGTTTACAAAGGAAAAGATTTAATAAGGACATAGCATTTGTAAGATTATAATATTCACTCAGAAAGTCAAGCACAGAAGAGTCCCAGTAGATCTGTCCATATACTATAGACCCAGAGAATCCAGCTCACGGCCTGGATCCCTGCATGAATCCAGCGGGAGGCCTAGAGCCCACCACAATGTCTCATGCAAGTCTGTATCAAGGATCTGCACTTGGGAAGGCCAAAAGGCCAGTGGTGGAAGCTAGAATTTTTTTTTTTTTCAGGGCCTTTCCCTTGCCAGGGAAGCATTTATTCCACTGAGCCATCTCCCCAGCCCCAGAACCTAGAAATTCTGCACCAGTGGAATGAGGGAATCTGTGCTGGAGCCAGGAAGTGGCACTGAAGGTAAGGACCAGAGTGACCCTAAAAAGAACCGCGGGCCTCTTCAGTGACAGCAAGGACCTGAGTACCTGCTGTAATGAGAACAGCAGAGTTCATATCAGGAAAGCCAGCATGACAAACTTTTCCAGGAGAATCAACAATCAACAGTTCACCATCTTTCCCTCCAGTTCTCTTTTCATGCTGTTGGCAACAATCCTCAGGTGAGCCTTCCACACCCTGCACCACGATGACTCCCTTAGGCTGGGAGTCAAGTTGGCCATTAGTTAATCCACCACAGTCACCTTGCCTGCACACCAACAAAGCCTCAGTGTCCCAAGATTTTAGGGGTGGAAGTGGGGGGTCTCCTAGCTGTGCTGCTAGGATTCACAGATCACTAGGTGAGTAATTGAATGCAACCTCCATCTTCCATGTCCTCACTCCCTAGAAGCCTCTTCATTTCCAAACTTCTGATCCCAAGGTTGGTCTTTCTGGTGATTTTGAAGCTACCCCATCTTGAAGCTAAGGAGGGGCCCACTGTTAGCTGCTCCTGAGCATACCAAAGACACTGTAGCACTTAGACTAGCACAAAGTTTGGTTTGGGTTTTGGGTTTTAAGCTCTGTGCTAAGAACCAGGAACAAAAGAACAGACACACTCCATACAAATACACACTCCACACAAATACACTGTTGCCACCACTCTAAGTCTCCTCAAGCCCTTTCCCAATGGGACCTGTGACCCTGTGCTATTATGACAGTGTGTTTGGGAAGAAAGAAACACCTGGTTCTTTTGAGGATTCCAGCCACTGGCTCTCAGTTTATGCCCACTTGGGGAGGACAAAGGATGCTTATGGGGGCTGGGGAGATAGCTCAGAGGTCTAAGCACCTGCCTGGCAAGCACAAGGAACTGGGTTCAATCCCCAGTACCACATGCTGTGCAGGCTCACTACAAGTCCAAGCTGCATAACAAGACCCTGTACCAAATAAATAAAAGATTTCTTTTAAAAAGTGCAGGCTTATGGTAGTCAGGTGACAGATGGAGCCTTAGCAAAAGTTCATCTTACAATAGGACCAGCTGACCAATTAGAATTATATTCCCACTTTCTAAGTATATAAATTAGAATAGAAATACTTGACAACTGGAAGATTCCCTACACTGGCTTGGTAAGCTATTCAGTGAGGCTCATTATGGTGAGAAGAGCTAACTAGAAGCCCCTGGAACTTTCAGTCCCTTCCAGCATGATGATCTGACACCAAACTACATCTGCAGAGAAATTTCAGTGATTGAAAGATGCCAGATGCACATTTGTAATCCCAGCTACTCCAGAGGCTGAGGCTGGAGGACCAGAGGTTCAAGGCCATCATGGGCAAATTAGTGAGATCCTGCCTCAACATAAAAGTTAAAAGCCAAACATAGTAGTGCATGCTTGTAATTCTAGTACTTGGGATGCTGAGTCAGGATGACTGTTGCAAATTCAAGACCAGACCAGGCTACAAAGTAAGCTCAAGGCCAGCCTAAACTGTGTACTGAAACCCTGTCTCAAAAAAAATAAACAAAAATAAAAAGTGAGGAGGATTAAAAAAAAAAAAAAGTGATGAGGATGTAGCTCAATGGTAGAGAGCCCTGGGTTTGATCCCCAGTATAGAAAGAAAGATAGAAAGAAAAGAGAAGGCAAGCACAGGTGTAGTTCCAATCAGATACCATTGTATTCAGCCAGTAGACCTGTGCAGAAGCCAGATGGATCATCTTGAAGAGTAATGAAAAATTATAGATCAAATCAGATGTGACTCCAGTTACAGCAGTCACCTCAGATGTAGTATCTCTGTTGGACACGACATCTTCCTCAAAGCCCACTGAGGGGGATGGAGAGATGGC